>JABFOV010004104.1:0-14651 GCA_022817685.1 Aradophagus sp. ZL-2020 | reverse complement strand
GTAATGCATCATCGTTTTTATGACGTACTTCGTTGTTGTAATGTCCGTTATAGTCTAATGGGGTTTATTTACGGTAATTAGCTGTACATTATTTCGGGATAGATTAATCACGTAGATTTCACATAGATGCACCGTAGAAAGAAACATTTGTCTACCCCCCTCGCCCCCTCACCTCAAATTCATAAGCACTGGCTTTATTGCAATTTTACATATCATCAATTCTGCTTCATAATTGATCAATTTTTAGAAGAAATGTAGTAATTTAATTGACCAATCTAAAAAAGCAAGTTCACACTATCAAAAACAAGTTTTTATTTAATTATAACATTTCATTTGTTTGTAATACAATTTTTAATTAATATGTTTAATATTCATAACTAAATGTTCATAATTGTTAAAAAATTACAAAAGATAGTTTTTGAGGAATTCACAATATTTAATTATAATAAATATGTAAATCAACATTAATAGTAACTTTGTATTGTAATATATGTAATAATGAAAATTGATCTTGGTGTTTACCTGTCTACTTGCTGACTTAAATTCAAAGGTGTATTTTCATTTTGAATAATTTTTAATGATTTCTAGTGAATGTTACAACATTAATATAAATATTTTCCCTTTAAATTTTTCATGACGTAAACGAAAAATTAATTCAATTATTTTCTAATGTAATGTATATACGAAAACATATAAAGTAAAATACATAATGGATTATTGTGAAAAATATCAAATAGAAATGAATGAAAGAGAAGCGAAAAAGTATATATAAACAACCCTTTCATATCTGTTTACTATTTTTTACGAAAATAACTTTTCACGGTGCAACTTCTACCTACATGTAAAAATATCTATTCATTTGAGCATAATTACTACATAAATCCAGTTTCCTTTTCACAATTTTCTTTTGTTTTAAAAGTATCAATCAGTGTTATCAAAAATTGCCATAAAAATTGCTTCATTCAAATTTACAAAATTTAAAAATATAATTTTATTATTGAATCATCTTATTTTATTAATGTTGCCAAAAGAACGAAATAAAAATAATTAAAACGAAAGAAATAAAATAAAAACAAAATATCGTACGAAAACAGAAAAATAAATGCAATATGAAAATATAAATAAAGTAATAAGGAATCAATATAAAAATAAAATCAAAGACGAAATAAAAACATACACGAAGCGAAAATACAGACAAAAGAAGATGACGAAAACATAATCAAAACAGAATCAAGGACAAAATACAAAATCAAGACAATATGACAACATAAACAAAGCACAAGCAAAGACGAAATACACAAACAATACAAAAAAAAGGCAAAAACATAAGGAAAGTAAAATCAGGGACAAAATAAAAACAAAGACAAGACGAAAATATAAACGAAAATGGGACGAAAACAAATGGAGACAAATTAAAATTTCAGCTGATAAAGGATTAAACAGTTCAACTGAAAAATGGCCACTGATTGGATCAGTGGAGGATCTTGAATTTTAAAAACAAAGACACAAGAAACGTAAATACATAAATTGAACAAAGGTAACTTGGAAGGTCATGACCTCCCTAGTTGTTTTTGTCTACATTAGGTGTTTATATCATTGGCATCCTTACTTTTAAAATTTCTGGATCCGGGATCGCAACCCTGTTTGCAAATCATCGTACCACCGTTATGATTGAAATAAAATAACTGACCGAAATCGTTTCTTACAGCGCCTATCATTACCGAGATGATAACCAAGGAGAATTATCACCGTGCGAACGCGATCGACCTCAAGGTGGATAACGCGGACATCAATAGGCAGCCGGTACACATCGGGTAAGTCAGGTGACTTCGGGCCGATTTCAAATTTTGTTTTCGATATCAATTGTCAAGAGCATCGTAACATAAGACGAACCTCGTCAGCCGATCGAAGCAAATAGGTTGAAAAACCCTATGACGCTGCCGATAACTCGTTCCAGCTTATAATCAACGGCATCGGGCTTTTTCAATTCCTTCACGCGTTCCATCGCATTTGCTCTCATAGCGGAACCTTGATTTGCACCGAAGTTTGAACAACTTTTGCAATTTGAACGAAACTTGTCTTATTAAGAAGATTGAGATGGTGCTCGATAATTAAGATCAGCGTTCAAACTAATTCCCTGTTTTGAGGGTATAAAATGATACATCGGCAAATATCTTAGAATTTGTATTAAATTGGAAGTAATTAAACAGGCTGGAAAATAAAGAATAATCATTCCGCCATTTTGAGGTAGAATATTTAGATCATTTTTTTGTTAATTTAACATCTCCATCGTTTAATACAACAGTTACATTTTTGAACTGTTGATAATATGATTGACCTTGTAATTATCGGCGAAAGCTGATGGCGCCAAATTGAAATGTAGAAAATAACATTACAATTGATGTAACATTGATGCTAATTTAAGCAAAGATATAAAAAATCGTAGACAAGAATTAGAAAAAAAAACCATTAAAAAAGAAGTCGGCTGAAATTAATTTTCTCAAAAGGTTGAGAAACTCCAAATTCAATGTTGTCGACGGGATGAGAATTGGAAATACTTTTATTTTTACGAAAAATCAAAACATTGTAATTTTGCGTCATGTAGATATTTTTAATTACTCGAGTCGATGAAATGAAATATTTCCATACTGTGGAGAAAAAATATTAAAAATTAGATCTTTAGTTCGATTGTTCTCCAATTTAATACATTGTTTCTCCAAGATTAACTTTGCAAAGTTTCAAAATGAATATCACGAGCATCATCGAAATCAACCATTTTGAAATTCAATAGAAGGTTTTACTGTTAATCAACTAACACTTGTTAGTTTCTGAATCGAGTTCAGACGTTAATGCACCTCTTTACGTAAGTGTACATAAATAAGCAAACCGCTTTATCTTGCTATTTACCTTACATCCGTAAAACGAAAATCTAGCTCATTTTCGGGATCGTTATCTGTGCGTTGCATAATCAGGTGCAGTTGACGAGAACCACGATTCCGAAGCGATGCAAAGAGCAAGCAAATGACGATGGAAAGCGCGAGGTGCTCGAGAAGCGTGTTCGCGAAAATAATGCAAGATGTAGAACATGGTAACCGATTTTGTAAATACAAATTAGCTTTTGACGATAACAATACAGTTGTGTATTATAGTAAAATTTGGTGTGTGTTGGTGAAAAATGCTTGTTAACAATAACCGTCTGTCTCATTTGATAATTCCGTCATAGGACTGTAACGCTTGAAACTGATCGACAATCAGCTCTTGTAATCAACCGCGTTTTGCGGCTATCTTTT
This sequence comes from Aradophagus sp. ZL-2020, assembly GCA_022817685.1. Lineage (NCBI taxonomy): Eukaryota > Metazoa > Arthropoda > Insecta > Hymenoptera > Scelionidae > Aradophagus > Aradophagus sp. ZL-2020. Next base: position 11,361 of record JABFOV010004104.1, on the reverse strand, counting down.
TAATAATCTTTCAATTGACAATGCAAATTTATTAACATTTTATTGACAAATAAGCCAACTTACATAATTTTATTTTTTCTAATTATTTCTATATATATTTTTTGCAAAATAGTCAATTTTGGTACTGCTACACTGGAAAAATGTTTAATTTTATCAATTTAATTAATTTATTAATTAAAGAATTGTATGACGAAAAATCACACTAAAGGTACATTGTTGTTCAATAGTAGTGCACACAAATAGCAATGTTTTCTGGCTATTAATAGTATATTATTGCTGAGGGCGCAACTGCACTTGAGGCATGTACGCTATTTTACTGACCGAGTCAGCAGACGGTAAAGTGGAACTTACCGTCCTAGGACAGTAAAGTTTACCGTCCGAGGAGCGGTTGGTACCAATTTCGTCCGCTCCCGAGGTGCGTAAAATAATATAAAAACACGTTTTTTTTTGATAGATATAAAAATATCATTTTTCTTGCATACTAGTGCAGGAATGTATACTTTTCCTTTTTTTATGCTATTAAAATGAAAATGAAATAAGTTTATGTGAAATCCGAAATTGTTAATGTTCGTCCTTGTTATATAATTGAAAAAAATTTTTTTTCTGATTTAAAAAGGCATACAAGATTTTTAAAAATTATATTTCATCATTTTTTCAGTGTAAAGCAGAGTTGAATTTATGTAATTGTTTTACGATAAATATATTTTAAATTATCTAATAAGTGAAATAATTTTTTGAATTTCACTATATAAATTTTTGTTTTCAAATTTATCAATTAATATTCTTTTCATAAGGTTGATAATAATTTGAAAAAAAAGACATACCTTTTCATAAATAATTATTTGACTGTAAAGTCGGGGTTTTGTTTCGTTTATTATCAATTTTCTTTTTGTGAATTATATAAAAACAAAAAAATAATCGAGACGCCAGTTCGCAGCATGTCTTTCATCTTATTCTCTTTCAGAATGTCTTATTTTTGCGCGTGAAACTTGGCATGACTTGTACTATGGTCTATCAGTATTTCATATATTCTTCTACGAAATTGCACTTTGCATTGCAAAATGCACTTATCTCACTCAAGGATGGATTACAGGCAAATAGTTTCTGTCTTTTATAGTACGTAAGAAAGGGTATTAATTAAATGGAACTTCTACCGCTTCCGCGACGTTTGCAGTCGAGGCAAACACACGACACTTTTTGTCCGACGTTATTACGAACTGCCAGGTGTAGACGAATGTTTTTCAATTCAATATTTTCCTTCGCTTTTTTCTTCACTTTTACTTTTCACCATATTCCGTTTAATTCAACTTTTGCGCATTATTAAGAAGTTGATGTTTAACGAAGGTTAAATTCGATCAAACTTTTTTATGAAAAAATAAATCTTTTGATAAATTAAATAATATCTGTATTATTATTTATTTATTTATTTATTTATTTATTTTTTTTTTTATATTATTTTGTTCATTTCTTTAAGAGGATGTCATACTGTGTGACGGAATTTAAATTTTAAATTCGGCGCCAAAACCAGGGTACTGCAAGTTGTATAAAAATGAGATATAAAAGAAAAAAAGTAAGAATAGGTCAATTGTCCTTAAAATTCCTCTGCTTAAATACAAAAGAATCAATTTTTTGAATGATATTTTACGAAAAAACTTTCTCGTTTTTTGTTCCCTATTTTTAGGTTAATTCGACCATTTCAAAAACAAAGTATTGTATCAGAATACAATATTTTATATAAAATAGAAGGAGATTCAAGAAACAATTAATCTGTTCCCTTTATTTTTAATGTTAATTTCAATCGTTATGTTAAAATCCGGAAAACACTCAAATGTCGGTAATGCAGGAATCATCTGCAATTTTTCAATGACATCCTCTGAAGTGTAAATATACAACTTTTTTGCATCACGCTTAAATATTCATCAATGATATGTCAATGCAACTCTTGATTAGCCCTTTAAAAAGATTTAATGCAGCACTTAACTTGCGCTACAATTGATGCGATGTCATAACGTAATCCTATACCAAAAGCGAAATAATACTTGTTTTAATTGAATGCACAATTCATGTAAAACTTGTATAAAGAGCTTATTTCGCTTACGTAATGAAAAACATCTATTTTCATTGTATAAAATAAAAAAATAACGATAATAATGCGAAGAGGAGCTAAATATTAAACCTCAAAATGTACATACACTTTAACCACGCAATGCTATTAATTTTCAAATTGTTATGAAAATTCAAACCATAATTCAATACGTTGTTTCGATTGACGGAAACGGATTTAGAAATCACTGAAATCGGAACTGTAAACATTGAAAAACAAAATAGCAAAAGGTAGTGACTTTTGTACTTTATGTCCTTTTTGACCTTTCATGTTTACAATCCGTTGTTTTTATTCTAAATCTGCTTTTGTCGAACGAATGCACGATAGAAACTTATTCAATAATTCTAACCAAATGAAAATCGCCATTGGAACTTTGCTGATGCAAGACAAAAAAATTTTTTCAATTATACTTGAATTTTGTGAATTAAAATAATAATAATAGTAATAATAATAATGATATCAATAATGAAATATCTTTAATGTTATTTTACAATTTAAAATTATGTTTTCAATTTAATAGAAGTAAAAATTTTAATATAATTGTTTTTCCAAAATAAAATAGAAAAGCAAATAATAACGTAATGTTAATCACTGTATAAAGCTTAGAAAAAACACTTTTAAATACTTTGCTAAGTAAGAGAATTTACAGCTCCACTCAAATTTTCGTCATTTAAGTTTAACGGGATTCAATAGGAGTGATTTTACCGTAAACAAAATTAAGCGTGAATTAAAGTGTAAATTCCATTAAATGCGTACTATTTAAAATAAGAAAAATGCATCATTCGATATTTTCACTAAATATATTTTTTATTTTTAAACAAATATTTAATCTTGAAAATTTGTCAATCAAGTTTTTTTCTCTGTTCATTACTTCTTGTAATGAAAATAAATTAAAACCCCCATTTTGGTATGTAAATTGGAATCCAACTTTTAAACTGAAGAAAAATTGTAGATCCTGTAAATAATTTTGTTTAACATAAAAAAAAAACGAGCATCCAAATTCTAAGCGAAATTTTCAATAATTGGAACGCGCATCATCTGACACAATGCATTTACTTTCCACTGCAATTAAACTCACACAGACGAAAATATATATTTGAAATATATTTATAAAATACCAATTAATATGTATTTATAAAATACCAAGTAATTATTTCAAATGTGTATGATATATATTTTATGAATATGTATGAGCAAATATAAATATTGCATTTCAAGTTTCCAACGTTTATAAGTAAAATAAATGATATAGCATTATAGTATAGTAATTTTGATATTATTATTGAAAAATAGTAAAACAAAAAAAAATGGTAAAATCAAATTAAATACAATTTTCTACACAAAAATGATGATACTTTTTATTGAAATAATTTCGCAAAAATAAGCTTCAATGATTGTAGTAAGCAAAATTCTAAATTTTCATGAAAATATTTTCCTTAATTATATATAATTTTAGTTTTTGTTTGCTAATAAACGTTGGAAACTTCAGTAACATTGTATATATTTTATAAAAAATGAACAAACGCATTAACAAAGTTGATATTTTTTTTAGCGAAAAATGAAACAAATATATTTTAAAAATATATTTTCATCCACGTGAGAACGTAACAATTTTCACCGTAGAGCACACATGTCTGACCTCGTTAGATTTCTGATAAACATGCATCTGATTTTGACTTGTAACATAATAACCCGATGCGAGGAAAGGCGCCCGGGAACTGTACTGCACGCAAAAAATCGAGATTAAAAAAATTGTTAATTAGTAAAAAAATGTGTTAAAAAAAGAGAAAATTGAATCGAGCAATCGAAAGCATGAGTGCACGAATTAGAAATTATCCGTACGTTAATGACACGCAGTGTTCTGTTCCGAGATAGCGCGTCACTAGAGTCCTTAAATTCACGGCTGGCTGCTCTCGGTATCGCGCCTAAAGGACAAGGAATGTGGAGGGACAGGTACACCATTATACTTATATCTCTACTGACGACGTAACGTCGTTATCAACGGTAACATAACGTCCAATCACTATCAACCTTTAATGGCTCTCAATTACAGCCAGGAAGCTTATTCACTTTGCTGCCGATTAAGCTACATGATAAATGTAATATCGTCCCTTAATCTGTTAGTATGTATTAACGTTAAAATGAAAGTTCAAATCCCATTCATATATGAATCCCATTCATATATGAACCATATATGGTTAACAATTGTGCTGACAAACTCAATATAGCGAGAGTGAAGAGTAGTATATTATTGCTGAGGGCGCCACTGCACCCGAGGCATGTACGCTATTTTACGGACTGAGGGAGCGGACGGTAAAGTGAAACTTACCGTCTTAGGGCGGTAAAAATGCTCGAGAGCAAAGCCCGAGAGCAACTTTACTACCCGAGGAGCGGTTAGTTCCAATTTTGTCCGCTTCCAGGTGCATGAAAATTATTATTTTTAATGGCGCAAAATTGAGTATATTGATGGAAAGATTAAGATTTAAGAATATTGTTCAAATTTACAGAAATTTATATTTTTTTATTCGTTTTACCGACATTTGGGAAATATTCGGGAAAATATTTCTAAGGCAATATTCTATATTATATATTACAGTTAACCCTTGACTAGGCATCGTTTCCCCTTAAATGTTTTATCCCTACTCTTCTTGATTTCTACCTAACCCTAAATTCGATCAGTTGTAATTGAAAGCGCGTGAAATTTAAAATATCATCCAAAAAATAACCTATACATCGTTTGTCGTTTATCACTTAGAGTCTATCTTTGTCTTGCGCCTATGCGTAAGACAGAGACAGACTCGACATATCGAATAAAAGAAGGCCATAGAAAATTTCTCCTTCAATCGGATAGCTAGGTGCGAGGTCTCGTGTTTCGGCTCGGATAGTTAGCCAAGGTTTGACTGTATATATATATTATTATAGAGAGATTTTTCTTAACGTTTTTAAAATGATTAAAAGTTATTTATAAATATAGGTATGTCTGTTTCTTTGAAAATATTGTTAAAATATTTATAATATTAGACGTTCCGAATTTTAGGTATGTTTTTCGGAATATTTTTTGTCCAGTTTTGTTAATGGGGAGATGTGATAATTAAATGTAGCATTTTTGAAGATTATTTTATAATACATGTAATAAATTTTCATCACCACTTGTGTTATGATTCTACAAAAAGAAGTTGTATAAAAATCATATCAACTTTTTAATCACATTGTTTTCTGTATCAATACTGATAATTTTGTATTATATTTTAGCACAAAGAAGACAGTTACTATTTTTTGTAACGATAAAACCTTAGAGGTATATTATAGGAAATATTATATTTATTTTTTTTTTTAATTTTAAAGCATTGTTAAAAAAATTAGAAATTTTGCTAATTATTGTGACCAATTTGTCTTATTTGTATTGCTTCGTAACTAGAAAAATCACCAAAAAGACACCAGATTAGTCTTAGACACTTTCCCCCAAATTTCGAAATAGCATGGCAAAGTAAATTCGTTTCTTTTAATTAGATCTTGGCAGCTTCTATTGTATTAGAAAGAGATATTATATTCAAGTTGTGTCACATTTAGAAAATGTAAGTCAATTTCTTATGTTGTTCTCCAGTCATCCATCTATTGTTTTTAAAAACGCCACAGTATTTTCTGTTGGGTATTTTTCGCTAGCTTCAAGATCATTTTTGCATGTTTTTATTAATTATTAATGTTGATTATCGAAACTTGTAAAATTCGCTACTACTTAAAAAAATTATGGCAACTGGAAAAAATTTTAAAGTTCGTAAAGTCAATTAATTAAACAAAAATTAATTAATTATATGTTGCCTCAAAGTTGAAGTGAAATTTTCGAACAAATAATTGTCAACATCTGAATATTGAAAAAAATTAAATAAAGAGTTATTTTTATAGGGATTTTTATAAAAATCTTGTACATAATTTTATTTCTTTTTCATTACGTTAATTAATTATGAATCATTGTTTATATGCTTTAATAATATCAATTAAACAAAGAGAAAAAATATATTTATTGTTTTATTTGACAATCCATATTTAATATAACGATTTGACCGCAATTGTAAGTGATAGTGTCACATTTCATAAGTTCAAATTAAGTTTTTTTATTAAAATTTAACTCACAATAGACTATAGGATTTCTATATTGAATTACTTAATTCACCAAACATATTAATCTTTACTTCGTTTTTTAGATAAAAAATTATTTATTGGATCATAACACCATTTAAATTAATGATCCACATTAAATTAAATTAATTAATGATCCACAGTTAAATTTCCAAAGTTTTTGAAAAATTGAGCGACATATGGCTAGTGCCCAAAAAAATATTGATAAAATATGATCAAGATATAATTAAAATGTACACTGAGCAAAAAGATTGTACCATCTCGAGACGGTAAAAAAAAGATGGTACGATTTTACCATTTTAGATTGTTCAACATTTTGTTTCACCGTGACGCCACCTACAACTCAGGTGGGCCGAAACAAAATGGTGCAATTTTTTTTTCTCAGTGAAACTATAATGCCACTCAAATATTATCAAAATATCGTTTGGACACTAAAATATCATTTTGCTGAATTTTTTGTCGCATATTGGCATTCCAGTTCTACTTAAGTTACATTTTAATTACATTTCAATCACATTATGGTTATATATTAGTTATATATTTTATTCATAATTAAGTGATAAATTTGTCACATGTTAATGTGACTAATCACATTTCAATCACGTGTGATTATTAAATTGGAAATATATACGAATACGTTCTTGCCATTTTACTTATTTACGAATAACTTATGAATTACCTAAGATATCACTTATTAAATTTCTTGGTAGATCAAATTCTCTACATAAAAATAGGTAATAAAAAAGCAAATTATGTACATGTTTTAAACAAAAAATGTATTAAAAAAGTAGACAAGCAATTACCTCGTTCCCAAAAAAGCATCTCATATAGTTTAATATTCTTAAATATATAAATAAACTTTGAATTAAAAAACATAACAATAAATTAATAAATAAAATGAAAGTTACAAAATGATTATTAAAAAGGCACACTAAATCATTATTATAATACATAATAATTGTTGTTAATGTTCAGCCGTGAAATCACGTAGAAAAGATTTTCGAAACACGTCAAGTATTGAGGATACGCGAGTTGCTTTCGAAAATCTCAATCATCTCTCATCACTCATCTTTATGACTGTTAATGAATTATTACTAACGCGTTGTTTTATTTTGTTTCCGATTCTTTCTGTTATTTTATTTGCGCTACTCGCAGAATTCCACAATGGAAAAAGTAAGTGAACCTCTTCTCTTGAGACTAAGCCTCTGCGCAAGTTGATTGATTATTCGTTATGCTATTGACACTACTTTTTCAAAGTCACATATTCGCCTACACGACCCCAAAGCACTTTATCGTAGCCAATAGATTTTTGCTGCTCTTTTTTGTGTCTCGAACCCTGTTTTCATGTTTACGATTCGAGTTTTCATTTCGCTTAATTGCATCTTACCACTCTTTACACGTCCAAGTTACATTCACATGTCTCCAAACTACAACGTTTTTCGTTAACATTGAACCATTTTATTTGGTGTCATATATGTTTAAAGAACACTTTTCATCGTTGCCCGCGTGTTTTTTCATTTCATTCAGAGGTTGTACACATTGCTAGGGATTATGAAGTAATTTTCAAACAATCCTAAGAAGATGAGAATAAATATTTCTTTTGATGAAATAAAAACAGAATAGACTTGATATCACTGTGATATCACTTCAAAATTATGAGTCACTGATGATTCAGATGTGCATCACAGGTGATATTACTCGCTTACTCATTGTGATAGGGTATAATATCACAGCTGTGACATACATGACATCATTGGCGTGGCATCACAGTGGCGAAACAGTGATATCACATACATGTCACAAATATTCAACACAGTAAATCACTCTGATTCTTTTTTTCATTAGATTCATTATTAGACACATCAATGATATCTGTGTTCACCCTGATGTCTTTGTGATGTCACAGATTATTACACACTTATGTTGGTGAGAGGGTAACAGTGAATCACCTGTGATTATTTCACTTATAATTAATTTGTAACAAAATTTATAATTAAATTATATTAGTTAAACAGTGGAATCTAATTTTGAAACACAATTACTCTATTTTTAAAAAATTAAAAAAAGAGGTCAAAAAGGATCATTTTATTTAAATAACAGTCAATTATATAATCTAAAAGACTACACTTCAGCATATAAAATGTCAGAATAATTTTTAACGTGTATCTTTCACTAAATGTAAGTATTCGAAAAGAGCACCAGTTTGTCGGTATTTTTAACCTTTTTTTGTAATTCAGAGATCAAGTGTACGACCTTTGGATGTCCTTTGAATTGGTAAAATGTGACTTAAATTTGTGCACGCCACTCAAATTTTGGCACTTGTTTCGTTATAACCTTCCCACTTGAAAGAACCAGAGGCTTAAGTTATTCGCGACACACGGTGTCCGTCGTCACGAGAAAGAACGATTGCATAAACATTTTGATGTTTATGTCGCCAATACTTTTCGCCAAGCAACTTCTCTGCAAATTTTCAATGTTTTTTCTTAATTGATGAATGAATGGTTGCATTTCTTAAGTTGAGCAAAGGCACATTACATTCACTACAACAGATCCACACCACAAAACATGATATCTCGATGTGTCTTGGCAATTATTTTGCTTCTTTAGTTTAATTTATGCTATGTGTGATCGTCAGTCATTTCATCATCAGTAGAGCATCAGCATCATCCATTCGAAGCGTTCATCATTAAACTTATCTTGTCTTAAGTTGAGCGTTCTTTTCGAACCTCCAGAACGTGGTTCAAAAGATAACCTTCAGCTTTCATTAGGAACATTCATAATTCACAGACGTTTTATTTAAGAGAACCCTGTGGCAAATATTCAAATATTCAGTTGAACCGAAATGTTGAATTTCCACTTAAATAAACGGTGGCCGAGTATTTTTTAAGACTTTCCTGTTAAAGTAACTATTTCACGTTACGTAATGAAGAGATTTATAGAATAAATTGGAAAATAAGGTTGTCAATTCTTCTTTACGAATACAATAAAGAAAAGTTGACTTTCTTGCTCTATAATATTCTATAAATTCTTTCATTACACTGAGATCAAGTTTGGAAATCCAAATCCGTGATATTTCCGATGTGATTCCGGGAGGAGACATTTGTGTAACGTTATTAACAAGTCAATGACGATTCCAGCATGTTCTAATAATGTAATCTTTCAAATTAAAACATATTGAAACCAAACGTATACTGAACTACTGGATGAATATTGTTGATTCAAAGTTGTGAAGCCCTCCTGTGAACCACAACACACTAATCGTCGTGAATAAATTCTTCGGACACATGCTTTCTCTATCAGAATTGAAAACGTTGTCATGATTTTTTTTTATATCAATTTTAATAATTTTGTATAATATTGTGATTTGTGTTGTGACAGCTTCCTGGTGTCGTTCCTGGTAGATGCCCGAGGTGGCGCGATGCGCGGTTGCCGACACAGCGGGGTTCGAGTGATCGTACCACCACGCAAGGCAGCTATGCCTATGCGAGTTACCTGCCGTTACTTGAAGAAGGACAAACTAACGAATCCACCACCATTGATGGAAGGAGAGGCACTAGCCAGTCGAATTTTAGAACTGGGTCCTGCGGGAGCCAAGTTCTTAGGGTGAGTAACCAAATTAGGAGGAATAGAAAAGGAGTTCAGAGCCACTACAGACTTCGGTACAGACACCTAGATAAAAATCTATTTGAGATTATACACAAGAATCTATACCATCTAGAAACCTATCTGGGTTTCCTCATGGATGATTATTTTATCAAATCATACCCATATGAAAATCTAATTCCTAGATGGTATCGGTTACTGTGTAAAATCCCAAGTAGGTTTGTATGTAGGTTCCTGTATACGATCCCTAAACAGGTTTCTATGTGATTTTTTTTGTTAGGGAACTTATTTTTGAGACAGTATTTTCATATAAGTCGAAGAAGGTGCTACTTTATTATGAAATATTGAAATAATATATAAATATTAGATTGAAAACATCAATCAAAAGTATTTCATCAAACAATTGCATGAAAATATCATGGAATGAAAGCATATAAGTTTCCAAGGTTTCAAACCATTATCCTCTCTTTGTACATAATTTTCCAAAAGGAAACGATCAATTTTTTGTAATCGTCTTCCAATTTAATAAAATTACTCTAATTTACAGCCCAGTTATAATCGAAGTGCCACACTTTGCATCACTGCGAGGGAAGGAAAGAGAGATAGTTATTCTTCGATCAGACAATGGAGAAACCTGGCGTGAACACACCCTGGAAGCAAGCGAGGAAGCAGTCCAGGATGTCCTTAACGAGAGCTTTGAAGGAGAAGGTAGTTAATTTTAGATATTTTTTAGTATATTTCGTGTTCAGAACGTAAAAATCATCAATCTTCAACAGGGAATGAAACCCAATTAAATAACCATTACGATTACGGTTATGGTTACGGACTTTCTAATCGTTACGGTGACGGTTACGATTACGGTTATTTTTGGAAATCGATTACAGTTAACTCGTTTTAACCGGTTACTAAGCATATCATATTTTAATAAGAAAAATCAACCTTGAATGCACTTTTTGTTTTTATAAACTTATATTTGATTTTCTTAAATATTACAAAATGACTATCTTTACAATAGTAAACAATGATAAAATATAAAATAATGATAAAACATAAACAAGTGAAAAAGTTATATACTTAAAATTTTAATTCAAAAAGGTGGTTAAGTCAAAATTGATTCTAATTTGTATATTTCACATATATATAGTTTAAGTTTACATAAATGTTATTTATTTAAATTTTTACAGAAACTAAAATGTGTGAAAATCTTGATGGTGAACTCCTGTTAAAAAAGTTCAGTAGAATAAATTGATTTTCTAATAATTGAATAACTTTATTTTAAAAAGTTTGCTTCCAATGAAATAACATACAGCATTTAACTCAGTATTACTGCGTTTTATGTTTCAAGTGTCAATACTTTTCAGTAACTTATTGAAAACGGTTACATGATTTTGATTACGATTACGGTTACGGTTACCAAAATTGTTGGAATTCAATTACGATTACGATTACGGTTAAAGAAATGAATCGGTTACAAATCGATTACGGTTACGGTTACGGTTACGGTTTCATTCTCTGAT
>JABFOV010004102.1:0-14653 GCA_022817685.1 Aradophagus sp. ZL-2020 | reverse complement strand
AAACAAATATAATATTAAAAGATTAAACAAATACACAGATGAGTCAGCAACTTTCTATTATTTAATGTGTTGTGACATGGATACGGCGATGTTATTAGAGATCATAGTTTATTTGTGTTGTCAAGCAAAAGGCGGGATACGGGGTGAAGAAAGGTCACGGGGGCGGGGGGATGATTTAAAGATAAAGATTTAAAAAAACCACCACGGGGGGGAAACAAAAAAAAAAAAAAAAAAAAAAAAAAAACGTTGATACACAGTTAGACGGTTTTTTCTTTTTAGACGACCAAGTGGTCCATCAAGCGGACATTGAAAATACAGATCCGAATTTCGATGAAGTCGGTGTTATGTCGGACTCGGAATCAAATGGGGAAGAAAGCGACATATCAGAGGATAAAGAAATATCGGAAGAGCAGGAGTTAGACAAAACTTCTGATACTGAGCCTCTCGACAAGGAAACATTGGACATTCTGGGCGTCATCCCTGAATTAGACGAGCCAAAAGCAATTAAAATAAATAAGAATTTAGAGGCTCGTTGGCAGTTTTGGATCCAAAAAGGAATAAAGCCCGAAGAGAAAACAAAGCTGCTCTCCCAGTACGATTATAAGGGTCAATGTCCATTGAAAAGTCCTACGTTAAACCCCGAAATTGTTGCAGGCTTATCGGATACTGCAAAGACACGCGATAAATATTTGGCGGATTCACAGAAATGTTTAAGTGCTGCCATAGCAGCACTCGGACTAGGCTTAACGGACATCCTGAAAGCGGACGTAAATTTTCCCGGAAAGCGTGAAACACTTCAACATTTTTCAGATACAGGGAAGTTACTTGCGGACCTTCTTCGACAGCAGTCGCTTTCCAGGCGCGCCTTCATCCTACCGGGTGCGGAGAAACAATTCAAGGCTGTTTTGATTGAGTCTAAAGTGGATACAATGCTTTTTGGCGAAGATCTGGGAAAAAAGTTGAAAGCAGCAAAACTATATGCTAAGTCGGGACAAGATAAAAAAGATTCCAACGAAGAGTCCCGCGACCCAGGGAAACTTCAAAGGCCAGTCGAGGTACTCGGGTCGCCCTCGTCAGGCTTATCATCGAAAGGACCCTCAACGCTCTTATGCCAAGAATCATTCCAAAGAGATACCCAAGAAAGACTTGACCTCGAGCGTACCCCCCAAGAAGTAAAGGTAAAACTTTTAGCTGGTCGCCTCAAGAGATTCTATCCTCAGTGGAAATCTATTTCTGATGATAAGTTCGTACTCAACAGCGTTTTAGGTTATAAAATACATTTTACCTCAAAACCAACTCAAGGGAAGATTGTACCCGTAACTCCTCTACTGAAGGCTCAGCAATCCATCACGGATGTGAGAGCAGCGGTCAGTGAGTTGTTGGTTTTGGGGGTCATTAGACACTGTGCGCCGGTAGACGAAGAATTTGTCTCGTCCTATTTTCTAGTCGAAAAATCTAACGGATCGTTTAGATTTGTTTTAAACTTGAAAAAATTAAATCAGTTTATTAAAGCTCCGCATTTTAAAATGGAGGATGGGCGCACGGCTGTCAAATTAATTTCGGCAGGTGATTACATGGCGAATATTGATTTAGAGAACGCATACTTCCAGGTACCAATACACCCAAAGAGCGCAAAATATTTAAGATTTATTTTTGAGAATTCTCTTTATGAATTTACGTGTTTACCTTTTGGTTTAAATGTGGCTCCTTTTGTGTTTACGAAGATTATGAAGCCAGTAGTTCAGAATTTGCGTAAACAGGGTTTCAGATCAGTAGTTTATTTGGATGACTTACTGTGTATAGGATCATCAGAAAAAGATTGTAATAATAATATAAAGGCCACAGTAGAGTTACTAAATAATTTGGGTTTCTTGGTAAATGAGAAGAAAAGTTCCCTCGAAGCAAAGCGGGTAATTAATTTCCTAGGCTTTCAGTACGATTCAGAGAGAATGACCTTAAGCCTGCCGGAGCAGAAGAAGACTGATCTGTTAAATATGATTGAACGTTTTTCAAATATGAATCAGTGTTCTATTAGACAATTAGCGAGCATTGTGGGATCCTTAAATGCAATTTGTCCAGTAATCAAATATGGGAGGTTGCATTTAAGAGATTTAGAAATAATAAGGTATAAAAGTCTCCTCCAAAATCGTATGAATTTCGATGCAAAAATTTTGTTACCAGTTTCCTTACAGTCATGTTTTAATTGGTGGAAAGAACAAATACCTAGAGCCTCAAGTCCAATAGGGGATTTAGTTTATGTTCTCGTGATATTCACAGACGCGTCTTTGACAGGCTGGGGCGCTGTCTGTGAAGGACAAAAAGCTCATGGTTTTTGGTCTAAGGAGGAACAAAAATTGCACATAAACCATTTAGAGTTACTAGCAATTTTGTTCGGCTTGAAATGTTTTGCGCAAAACGTTAGTAACTGTAATATCTTACTTCGCGTAGACAACACCACAGCGATAGCATATGTGAACAAAATGGGTGGTGTTCAAATTGAAGCTCTACATGATATCGCAAAAGAAATTTGGTCGTGGTGTGAAGCCAGGGGAATTTGGTTAAAGGCAAATTACATTAGTTCGGCAGAAAATGTAGAAGCGGACAAGGAGTCAAGAATTAAAAATATAGATACCGAGTGGACTTTAGCACAATTTGCTTTCGACAAAATTGTTGACAGATACGGGAGTCCGTCGGTAGACCTGTTCGCGACACGAGTTAACGCGAAGTGCGAAAGATTTTTTTCGTGGTATAGGGACCCAAACGCGGCGGCTTTGGACGCTTTTACACAAGATTGGTCTGCTGAATTTTTTTTCTATGCGTTCCCTCCATTTGCCATGATACTTAAGACGGTTCGGAAAATTATAACTGATAGAGCTAATGGGTTATTGGTTGTCCCAGACTGGCCAAACCAGCCTTGGTACCCCCTATTATTTTTCAATCTTAACAAGTGAGCCAATGGTTTTTGGCCCATCTGATGATCTTTTGATTTCACCTTGCAGGTCCTTTCAGCACCCGCTGAGGAAGAACCTGAAGTTACTTGTATGCAGGTTATCAGGAAAGCATTCAGAAGGAGAGTCCCGGAGGTAGCTATAGATATCTCAGTGGCTTCGGTATGTGACAATACCTTAAAACAATATGCAGGTCCCATTAAAAGCTGATATTCTTTCTGTGTCAACGAAGGATTAGATCCGTACTCGGCAAAGGAGGACGATATACTTAGGTTTTTAGTTCTGAGATTTAACGAGGGTGCTTCGTATGGCACGTTAAATTCAACGAAAGCAGCTATTTCGTTTATTTTAACACCAGATTATTCTCATAGTAAAATATTAGGCCGTTTTTTAAAAGGAGTAGCTAAACTTCGTCCTCCTAAACCGAAGTACGACCGTATTTGGAATGTTGATGGTATTTTAAATATCTTAGCGGAGGCTTTCCCTTTAGAAGATTTAAGTTTATCAGATTTGACGGACAAGCTAGTAGTGCTTTTAGCAATAGGATCTGCTCATAGAATACAGACGTTGGCTCTTATTAAATTATCAAACATGGAAATTACACCCGAAGGGATCGCTTTTCGTATTCCAGACACTATCAAAACGTCTCGGGTAGGCGGTATGCAACCTTTTTTATTTTTTCCATTTTTTTATGAAAACCCCAGATTATGTATCGCGAATACAATCAAGAGGTATATAGAAATTACGGACGGTTTGAGAGACGGTTGTGATAATCTGCTCATTACGACTAAAAAACCCTACAAGGCGGCCTCGTGTGCTACAATTAGTCGTTGGATTAAGGCGAAACTGGTAAAATGTGGTGTAAGCGATAACTTTAGTGGCTATAGTACAAGGCATGCATCTACGTCGGCAGCCTTGAAAAAAGGGGTGAGCTTAGACTTAATTAAAAGAACTGCTGGTTGGACCAGGGAGTCTCAGACTTTTTCGAAATTCTACAATAGAAGAATTGTAACGGCGGAAAAAGATTATGCGAGTATAGTGTTAAGCTAAGTATTTTTCTTTTCTTGTAATCGTTATATACGAATCATTTATATGAATACACATGTATTTATTCGATTGTCTAGGAACAAATTGTAATCACTAAAATGTATTTAGTTTGTTATTGAAAGAATATTTTTATATTTCTTCGGCCAATTTATGTTTATAGCTATGTTCTGGTTGTGAATAAAATTCATATTTTTGCTAAACTCTAAAGAGCTACATTGTAATCCGTCTCGAACGAGACTCGATTATAATTGAACAGTCAAACGAACTTACCTGTAATGAAGTTCGACTGTAATTATAAGCGAGTCTCGTTCGAGACGGACACCCTCCCAAATACTGAATTTGGTGTTAATATTCAATTCCCAGCCCTGGGAGTAGATCGCAAAAATAACGAACACTCTTAACAAAATGAAGTTGGTTTTGCCGGAAGTCGGGGGCTATACGACGGTATTCGCTTTCTCTAAAATTTGTGCGACATCTGCCCACAGACAGCTGTACTACATTGTAATCCGTCTCGAACGAGACTCGCTTATAATTGCAGTCGAACTTCATTACAGGTAAGTTCGTTTGACTGTTCAATTATTGTTTACAGCATTTTTCTTCCTCGTCCCGGAATTCTTTGTTGTATATTTAACTTCAAACACAAAAAAATCTTTAGAAAAAAATTGAAATCAAACTGTAAATATAAAAATTAATGTTATTTATAATTTGAATGAAATTTTTCATTAATCAACAATTTACTTCAATTTTACCAATCAGCAATTTATGAATTTTAATTTACAATTGAAACCATTTAAAAACGATAAGTCAAAACATTTACTATTTACATTTATATAATATAGGAACTTTTCAATTCGTTTATCTTTCTTAATCGTTAGAGGTTATACTTTCTGTCATTTTCTATAAAACGACTGAGTCGTTTCTAGGTTTTTCTGTGTCTTTATTTAAACAGGGTTACTTACATTACAAAAATAATCATTTTTTTCCATAATCAAACTGTAAAACATCAAACAACCAAATACAAAATAAAAAACAATGCATTTACGGGCCCTCCCCAATTGTTAGGAGTGGGTATAGTAGGGGAAATTGCGTGGACCTGTAGTGGAACGTTTCTCCCTTCTGTAAAGGGTCGGACCCGTAGGAGAAAGACCGGTAGAGGAGAGTTGAGTGTAGTACACCATTGTTGGGATATAGGAGATATACCTAAAAAAAATAACTTTACTGCATTGTAAACATTTTTTGTTTTTACCTTACTTTCAAAGGTAAAGTATGATAGACTTTGAATAAGAGACAGACCAACATAGACTGCTACAATTGTTTGAAAATATAAATGACATGTTTTTAGTTTTTTCTGCAATACAGAGTTTGAACCTAAGGTATGGAGAATTCCACACTTATTATTCTTCTTCGCCGCCCCTGTAGCCACATATCTTATTTTCCTCACTCAAAAATGTTGAACTCAACTCAGAAAAAATGATCTTTATGTTGGTAGCCCTCATAAAACTCATTTTTTCCTCGTTAAGTAATATACTATTTCTTAGTTAAGAAAAGTATTATACTTTGATTAGAAAAAAAAGTTTACGTTCGTAGGTCTTTGAGCTATGAACTCAAAACTTATTTTTTCTTCACCATATTAATTTAGATTTTTTAATTATCAAATTCATAAAAATTTTTTTTTTTCATTTTCAACATTGAAAAAATTAGAATTTCATAAAATTTTATGTTTTTCAGTAACTCAAATTAAATTTTTATATACAAACACATATAAAAATCATATCACTACTTTTATGATGAAAATACTGTACATGATTTTACGATTTAGTTGGTTTACATTTATTACTAAAATTAGTAAAATTGATTTACTATGTACACTTTATTTTAACAATGGCATGGTGGTGCATTTATTGAACCTCTTTATTTATCAACAAATGCGACGTACGATCATTGTTTTTTGTTTGGTTAAGAAGACCATACACAGAAAAAAATTAACTGTGCTACACACATGAATGGTTGTGGGACACGGAACATTACTAAATACTGCAATGTATACAATCTATAACTTTGGCAGCCCAGTTTTTTCCTGTGTAAAACAAAACTGTGTTTTATTGCCCTTGTGGTAAGTGGAACGTTCCATTTGGGTTTCATGTTGGTCCAGCAAATAACACCCAAATAAAACCCAAATGAAACCATGATGGAACCAAAAGAAAACAAAAATAGAACTTAATTGAAACCCCCAAACGGAACCCAAATGAAACCGTGATGAAACTGAAAAAAAAACTCAAATAGAACCCGAATGAAAC
Source organism: Aradophagus sp. ZL-2020 (assembly GCA_022817685.1). NCBI lineage: Eukaryota > Metazoa > Arthropoda > Insecta > Hymenoptera > Scelionidae > Aradophagus > Aradophagus sp. ZL-2020. The sequence goes on along the minus strand of JABFOV010004102.1, from coordinate 8,361 downwards.
CTCAAATGTAACTGAAAAGGAACCCAGGTGGAACCGAAAAGAAACTCAAATGGAATCCAAATAAAACCCTAATGGAACTGAAAGGGAACCCCAATGAACCCAAATAAAATAGTAATGTAACCGAGAAAAAGCTCAAATAGAATCTTAATGAAACCTTAGACGGAACCCGAATGAAACCCCGAGTGGAACTAAAAAGACACAGAAATGGAACCCACATGAAACTGTAATGGATTCGAAAAGTAACTTAAATGAAACCTGAATGAAACTAAAATACAATCGAAAAGATTTCTTGTATCAAATGGAAATCGTGATGGAACCGGAAGGAAACTCAAATGAAACCCGAATGAAACCCCAAATGGAACCAAAAAGTAACAAAAATGTAACCCAAATGAAACCGTGATTGAACCGAAAAGAAATTCAAATAGAACCCAAACGAAACCTAAAATAGAACCGAAAAGAAACTCAAATGAAACCCGAATAAAACCCTAAATGGAACCGAAAAACCGTGGCAAAATCAAAAAGAAACTTAAACGAAACCTGATTAAAACCCTAAATTGAACCGAACAAATACTTACATGGAACCAAATGAAATACAAATGGAACGCAAATAAAACCTCAATGTTACCGAAAAGAAACCCAGATGAAATCTAAATTAGCCCCCTATTTGTGACTAACACTTTTACTTTATTTAAAGAACGGCTATCAACAATAATGAAAACCGAGTAATCGTTTTTCTGATTTTCAAATTTGCTTAAATTACAGTCGAAATTGTCAAGTTGTCCGCTGTAGAGACTTCGCCGCTATGAACTTGTCCAAACGCGAATGGGAGAACGTTACCCAATCGCGAGTAAGCAGCCACTGCGTAGCTAGCTCAGTGCCCTGTGTTTCTGTGTTATTTTGTTTGACCTCAAAGAATTGAAAAATAGATTATTTATTGAACGCTTTGGAAAAATTGACCATTGCACATTGAGATTTAAATTATGGATCAAGAAAGAAAAAAAACATGTGACGCTTTTTCTTGCTGAAAAATCGGAGCTGTTGGAGAGGTTAGAAAAAGGTGAATCAATTTTAGATTTGGCAAACAGTTATAACGTTTCCTCAAAAACTGTAAAGCGAATTGAAAGTTGTAAAGAAAACTTGAAAGATTATTTGTCCGTCGTTGAAAGCACATGCGGAAACCCTAAGAAGAAAAAAATTAACAATATTGAAACTCGACAAAGCAGTTTTTCAGTGGTTTGTGCAGATGCGATCGATGGGTGATACAATCACTGGATTCATTGTGCAACAAAAAGCTCTTGCATTCAATAAATTATTGAGTAAGTATACATCGAATTTTGGAAATGTCATGATAATAGTATACAAATGTTTTGTTTTATCAATATCAAAATGTCTTCTCTCAATTCAAAAAATTTATTAAAAAATAAACTTATTTTTGAACATTACAGATGGACCTGCTGATTTTGCAGCTGGTGATGACTGGTTAATCTCATTTAAAAAATGACACGGAATCCACTTGTTGACAAACCAAGGAGAAAAACTTTCTGCAGACAGCGCTGCAAAGCAAGAGTTTTCTAGAACTTTCAGAAATTATTAAATTCAAAAAGAGATATATCTTGATGATGCTTATAATCAGGGTTGAAAAAAATCACGATTTTTTCTAAAAAAATATAAAAAAAATCGATTTTTTCGATTTAAATCAATAAAATCATGAGTTAAATCAAAACAATTTTTCTTTCATTTTCAAGATTTTTTAGCAACAATAAAGTACTTTCTTTTATTTATTATTAAATTCAATCATGCAGAAATAAGTTAATTAAAATGAAATATTTATTTAAATTAAATTTATTAAAAATCTAAAAAATGTTAATAAAATTTTTTGACTTTTAATAATTAATACATTACTGATTTAATATTTAGCGAGATTTTGTATCAAAAACAAAATTTACAGTGTAAACATTCATGACCTCCAAATTCTGTTTACAAACTTTAACAAAAACAAGAAAATTAGCTAATAAATCATAAACTATAATATGAAATAATAATTTGTTTATTTGTTTAGTATGTTTTTTATAATAAAAAATTTAATATTACTAAATGAAGTTTTATAAAAAAAATGTCTTCATTTCAATTCTTCATTTCAATTTGAATCTTTTGATTTTTCGGCTAATATAATCATCGTATAAATTTCAAATTTCAAATTTTCAATTTTTTGTTATATTTGAAATTTTTAAAGTGGATTCACATTTACTTATATATTGTCGATAAAAGTAAAATTCTACAAAAAGATACAATTTTCATTTCAACTCTAACGAAAATATGTGCAAAACCCGTTTTTGATTTAAATCATTGATTAAAATGGAAAAAATTGATTTAAATCAAACGATTTAAATCATGCCAACCCTGCTTATAATGCAAATGAAAGTGGCCTAAATTGGAGATTGATACCGTCCAAAACCTTAGTGCACGGAGATGGAAAAGAGGCCACTGGATACAAAAAGGCGATGGATCGAGTTAAAGTTTTATTTTATGCAAATACAACCAGAACACATAGACTCCCTCCATATGTCATTGGCAAGTCAAAAAAACTGCATTGCTTAAAAATTCGGACCTCGAAAAATTACATACAGGAGGAATATAGAGGACAAGCAAGTGCTTGGATGAACAGTGCACATTTTTATGACTGGTACAAACACATTTTTTGGCGGAAATTAGATCCAAGCGAGAGAGGACCAACAGAGATGGAAAGGTCGTTAAAATTACTTATTAAATTCACCGGCCGATGAATTTAATAAGTTGAATCCATCGTGTGAGGTATAATATAATGATCAAAAAATTGTTCATTTTGTACTAAAAATTATAATATACTGCACTGAGAAAAATTTCATACTTTTTCAAGATGAATATCCATCAAAATATAAGATAATTTAAAACTATGTAAATTTAAGATAAAATTCTAATTAAAAAGACACAATTACGTCACTACCCACCGGATTATACGATGGGTTGGCATAGGAAAAAACTATGTAGTGAGCCACATTATTTTACTGTGATTGTACTATTTATCAAAGAGTGAAATTGACTTAAAATTCCAATATTGAAAATCTTATTTTAGTATGGATGGTTCCACGTTTTTAAAATATGTATTTAGCTTAATATAAGTTGTAAAAAACGTAGAATATTAAGAACAACTTTTTTCATGTTAAAATAGTCTGAAATTTTTCTCAGTGTGTTCAATACAGAATTTAATATTTATTTTAATTTTTATACAATGACAGGTTGTATGTCTCCCGCCAAATGTCATGTCGCTTGTCCAGCCAATGGACCAAGGCATCATCGCGAAGACAAAAAAGTGTACCAAAAATGTATTCTGCAAAAATTGCTTGTTGAGCAATGTGAAGCAAAAATAGGGACACTAAACGGAACAGCTAATGCAGTATCACTCAACGTATTACTAAAGAAGCTGGACATAAAGGATGTGTGTTACAACAATGTGTGTAAATTGCGATCGGTTGGGACAGTTTAAGCGAATCAAACTTGAAAAACGCTTGGAACAAGCTTATTTACGACGATAAGGACTGTTTTATTGCAAGTAATTACTTAGATAGTCAAATTTTACGGCTGATGTCGCGTGTACCAAATCTTCAGACAGACGGAGTTCCTTTTCGGTTACATCTGGGTTCCTTTTCGTTTCCATGTTGGATTTCATACGGATTTCTTTTGAGGATTCATTTGTGTTCCATTGAGTTTTTTTCGGTTTTACCACGGTTTCGTGTGGGTTCCATTTGAGTTTTTTTTTTTTCGATTCCATCATGGTTTCATTTGGGTTCCGTTTAAGGTTTCATTTGGGTTCCATTTTAGTTTCCTTTCGGTTCCATCATGGTCTTTTTAGGGTTCCATTTGGATTTCATTTACTGGAACCGACATAAAACCCAAATGGAACGTTCCATTACTAAATGGAACATTCCACTTTGCCACGAGGGGGGAACAGCGTGTTTAGATTACCGTCGGTAAAGCAGTTCAAGGTGACGCCACAAGATATTCCTGTGTCACACACAGGAATTTTCGTCATGGGAGCAACGCAATTTAGTTCATATCCTACACATGAGTTTCTGGAGGCTGACAAAGAACTTCTTTTTTTCCGTATAGCGCGCCCACTTCCGAGTTAATATTTATAAGTTTTGTAATATATCTATTGTAAATATAAATGTTATAAAAATGATAAATGATAAATGTATTTCAAAGATAATAAATGTTAAATTTACCTGTTGAGCCTGTTGATTAGCGTTCGGTCCCACGCTATTTGGATCACCGTTTTCCTTGCCCCAGAAGCATTTGACAACGCTTCCATTAACTTCTGTATTATGCGTGGCTTCTATAGCTCTGGTAGCAGCTTCTTTAGTAGTAAATTTAATAAAAGCATATCCTTTATCTTTGAATACTCGGATATCTTGAATGGTACCAAACGAATTAAATGTTTTAGTTATAAGTTCTTCCGAAATCGTACTCGTAAATCCACCACAATAAACGGTGCAATTGGTTGGACTACTTTGATTGTATACCTGCAAAGAATAAAAAGTTTTAAAATCATTTCCATGTTCATATGTTTATTAACAATAACATTTGACATTGTTTAAGACATTTTATTGAAGAAGAAACTTTATCTACTGTGGATTCTCAAAATCACAATGTTTAGAGTAAAATAAAAACATGCCTCTACATAATACATCTTTATAAATATCAAGTCGTTTGATTGAACGATGGGCAAGAGTTACGTTTACTTAAAAAGACAAATATAATTGTATTAATAAATAAAAGACACATGTCCACCAAACGAATTATTTACGCCACCCAACATGCTAATAACCTCTAACCTACTTCAATGTTTAACTTTTTTAATAAATTATAATTAAATAAGGCTTGTAATATAAAGTATTTAACTTTTTTGATTGTTTTATTCATGCTCACTGTAAATGGACGTTCCTCTCTCTTTCTTTTTACATATTTTGTATTGCGTGGAATCAGAACTGTCAAATTCTGTTTCCTCACGCTTTATTATTTCAACGATTTGAAACTAGCTGCATACTGTTCCAAATATGGTCTACTGAGGGCAGCACCAACCAGACGATAATTTTTTGATCAATTAATTTGATGAATGAAGTAAATTGATGAGTTAGAACTTATTAATAGTTACTAACAGAACAGAACATATACAAAATTACAACACAATATATATTAATGTTTATTAATTTATTCCGAGCAGTAAAAGAATGTATTATAAAAAATAATTAGCACGAATGAAATGCGGAATTTAAAACAATTATTATAACAAAGTTTTGAACCCTATTTCATATAATTTTATATTTTAGTATAAATGACACAAAATAAATTAATTTAATAAAGTAATTATATAATATTAATAATGATAATAATAATTATAATAATAATAATAATAATAATAATCATAATAATAATAATAACATAACATTTATATAAAATAATATAACGAATAAAAAAAGATATAAAATATAAAATAAAATATACAATATCTGCCAAAAAACAATTCCATTGTTAATGGGTTGACAAGAGTTACGTTCCCTCCTCCTCCGATAAAAAACATTCCCAAAAAATTACTAATTCAAACATAAAAAATATTTAATGTTATGATTGAACACAACCATGATATTAAATACATATTGAACACAAAAAATATTCATTATCATGTAATGTGCCAACCGATTAACAATGAAATTGTTTTTAGGGGGATTTTCATTACATTTAACTATTTGATTTTTAATCATTTTTTATGTGATTTTAAGAAATCATTTTGTGTATACACTCAAATCCCGCTAAGAGGACAATTTCTGGATCGGGAATTCTAGCTAAGCGAAAATTCAATATATATAAATTGTAAATTACAAATAAATATCTCGTTTAAAGTTCAAACTCTGGATATCGTTTACGTACGCTTATCGAGAATGTGCGCTTAGCGAATGTGTGCTTAGCGGGGTTCCAGCGTATTTAAATATGTAATTAAGTATATAAAATGCGTATCTTAAAACTTAAAGTGGACGCATAGACATATAAACCCAAATCAGCAAAAAGCATTTCGTTCAATTATTTTTGTTCATTTTGGTAATTGGTTGATTGAACGAAATATTTGCGTTGAAATTGTTTTGCAAAAAATAATACCTTTTAAACAAAATGATTTTGTTATATCGACAAAAGAATAGCTTACTGTGAACGATACATAACAGTATAAGTACACTTTGTATGTTTAACCAAAATTCTTTGTTATTTAAATATCAACAATATCATCTTGTCAATACAACCAAACTTTAGTTACATTGACAAAACAGTTTTCTGCGTGGGGGTTACAATTAATGTAAAATAATCAAAATGTAGTACAACTTTTTAAAATTACCAGCAAAATCTTCCGGAATTCCATAAGCTTTCTAAGATAAGATATTTTATGTTGAAGTTTGTGAATGAATATACGACCGATATAATTTTACAAAATTTTACAGTAAAATTTTGGAGTTAGATATCCTTTAGTCAGACATGGTAAATGTTGTTGAAACTTTGGGAAAATAAATAATTCCTAAAAAAAAACTAACTAAAACGTCACTGGAGCTCCTATCATTTTGGTTAGACATAAAAACTACCACATAATGGGTGGCACAGATGATATGAGATATACAAATACACTTCCAAAATTTAAGTTAACTTTTTGCTTCAACTGTAACAATAATCCCACCTTAATTGCAAGTAATGTTTTTTAAAGATATTTCTTAGAATTTTTTTTTAAGCAACTTTAAGTAGATACAGATACATAAAGACGAAAAATTACGTAATTTTTTATGTAAATTTTTACGTAATTGTAAAAATTTTTTAATTTTGAAGTATTGGCGTAAAATGATACGTAAAAATTTATGTCATTTTTTACGCCAAAACATTACATAAGGTTTTGAATAGTTTTTTTTGCAGGGATATCAACACCAATAATATTTGATGAATTAAAATTTATATCGAATTTTATATTGCGTGGTAAGTGACTGAAATGTTCAGGAAACATATCTTTTAGAAAAACGAACTCTGAAGATAATATAACGAAACCAAATTAATTATTTTATTTGTTAGATTTTATTTTGAATTAGATTTGTTTGAAATAGTTTAAAAAGTTCAGCATAAGTTCAAATAATTGAATCGCTTGAATTGCTTCTGATTACTACATAAAAACGTACCAATTAGAAACAATTTATAAATAAGATCCAATCAATTCCTTATTTACCAAGGCTGTAACCGGCTGTAATTTGAACCAAGTTTACAGGCTTTTTCCTGTAATATCTCTGTAAAAATAGCCTTATTTTTGCGAGCAATTGCAGGACAGCTTGAAACTTCTTGTACATGGAGGAAACGACAAAAGGCTGAATGAAAAAACGACGAAAAATAGAAGGTTGAGCCAATTATAATGTAATATAAAATTGTAATTATAAAGATAAATAAAAATTGAAATGATAAAGCTTTTTATTTCAATTGTCTTTGTTTTATCTTAAAAAATTATAATATTCTGTCACGTTTAAAATGGCTTAACTTTCTGCAGACAAAAGCCTTTTCGTTTTATCTCTGTAAATACCCTGTTGAATAAGTCCAACAGAATTAATAAAAGCAGAATTGTGAAGCTTATGATAAACCTAATCTGAAATTTGAATGATGAATCTCTATAGTAAATACTTTATTCATTCACACTTTTTAATTTATTTCTCAAATCGCTTGGATTTCAAAACTAACCGTAATAGAATGGAACAAAACGTTAAGATTTTTCAACATCTGTTGAATTTTTGACAAAAACTAACATTAATCTTTTATGGGCCTAAGCCAGGGATTCGGACCTCATCAAATAAGGGTTTCGGTTCCGATTAAGGTTCTAATTTTTTTCGAATAAAGGTTTCGGTTCTGGTTCGGGTTCCACATTTTTTTTAGATAAAGGTTCCTGTCCCGGTTCCATATTTTTTCTAATAAAGGTTCTGGTTCCGGTTCCATATTTTTTCTAATAAAGGTTCCAGTTCCGGTCCGGGTTCCAAATTGTATTAATAAAGGTTCCAGTTCGATTTCTATTTTTTTTTTTTTTTTTTTTTTGGATTTTTATTGGGTTTACTTTTTTTTTTTGATGTTTTCTTTCACACGTTATTTTTTTCTTTAATTCCAGTCTTATATTTAAAATCATTGTATTTATATACATTATAAATGTTATGATTTTTCGATCTTTTTACCTACATCTCTTTCTTTTTACCATCTGTCTCTTCCGACTCTCTTCAGTTTGTATTTTTTGTTGTCCTCTCTTTTCCTAAACAATACCAAAAT
>JABFOV010004101.1:4338-14655 GCA_022817685.1 Aradophagus sp. ZL-2020 | reverse complement strand
CTGCGAATCTATTGTGTCGGGCGAGACTCGTCTGCGTCCGGTGTATGGTGTGCGATGTGTGTAGTATTATATAGTAGATAAAAGCATTGGTGATCATCTGCCGCGTGGTATCGTGTTCTTGTGTTTGTTGTGTTGTTTTTGTGCAGGAAGAGGAAGGCAACAGAGGGATAAAGAGGACTTGAGGGAGCGGAGATGTTAAAAAAAAAAAAAAAATAATTAGTTAAAAAAAAAAAAAAAAAAAAAAAAAAAAATAATAATAATAATGATATTAATGAAAAAATAAACAACATTTTTTTAATCAACGTTTTTGATTCTTTCGATTTTCAGTGTCTACCAATCAATAACCGAGTAATTAAACTACATATTTTGAAATACAAAACGATCCACTTCAATCAAAACTTTCCACAATAATGCACACGTTCTACATTCCATCTATTAATTCTTCGTCTCGGTGCAACAATGTTTCTGTAATGAAAAATTCGCAACCTGGTGGAAAGTTCAGCTGGCGTATGTAAAATAAAGGAAAAGGAAGTAAAGAAAAAAAAGGAAAAGGAAGAAGAAAAAAGAAACGTTTGGTAAAATAGTGGACATGGCAACGCCGACATCTGCACCGGTGAGACGATAAGGACAAGGGGGAGTGGATACCAACGTCATCTCTCGCAACTTGCATCGACATAGAAGCATCCCAGTTGATTCTCCATCGACAGACCTTGTGCTCTTGGATCGTGTAACTTACACAGATAAAAACACAGGACACAACGTAGGTAGACTCGTGCGGAAGGTTGCGCGCGCATCAATGTACGATCGTTTCGCTTGCAGTCAGATTACTCTCTAAGCTTGCCTTAGAATTACTACAATCGTTTTTACCGCTACCGGGTTGTACATTTGTTTTGCCACGGCGTCGAACAATGTGTTTGTTTTCACATTATCCGACGCCAAGAATTAGCTACGCCTTTATATTGTATTTTACAAAACAATGCTTGTAACGCTGCTTATGTTATTGCATTTTGCAAATATACAACAAGTATACTTGTTTTTGCAAATATATATATATATTGATATACATTTGAAAATTTATCATTAATTATAAATTTAAGCATTTGGGGGTTAAATTGCGTCAAGAAGAATGAAAGTAAATAGGAAATATTTTTTTTAATTGTTTATTAATAATGGATAAAAGAAAATAAATTAAATAAAGGAGAGAAAGCAATTTATAATACTTATAAGAAGTTTGTAATTGTATTTGATTCAATATACATATATATATTTCTTTTTTTTAATTTATGTTGCTTATGATTAGTTTTAGAAATAAGCAAATTATTTACAAACTTTCAATGTAATGTATCAATATTGCGTCACTACGACGAAACGCCACAATATAATTTTTAACATAATATGAAAGCGGCGTTCTTTCGAATCAATAGCAGAATATAACTGTCGGTCAAATTCTAATTTTAGTCGCACAACAAGTAATATGTTGAAAAAAAATTGAATTCGGAATAAATCTCTCTTGAATTATTAGTTGCTTTCATTAGTATTAATTATTTTTTAGCGTTTCGTTTTTATATAGATTTGTTTATTTATGAAGATCATTTGCATGTTGCAGGAGAGAATTTCGAAGCAACTGCATTTGCATAAATCGATTGGAAAAGTATGGACGGTCCAGGAACTATCACTTGGGAAGAATTTGTTGATAATGCAGAAAGTATCGTTCAAGTATCAAACGAAATTTCCGATCATTGGCAACTGATCGGAGATAAGGTATTAATTTTACCCGAATCAGGCGCCTTCGCCATGTTAATAGATTCAATTTAAGGGCGCACGAAAAATGAACAATTTTTTTTCTTATTAAAATTTAATTATTTTTAAAATGATCATAATTAAATTACACAGTAAATAAATAGTAATTTAATAATAAATTAATGAATAGTAAATAATAGTAATAAAAATAATAATAAATAAATGAATAAATACTAATAAATAAAAATCACATAGACTATTCCAGGACAAGCATATTTGAAACGTACAATAAAAACCTATATGCCTGTAAATTATTTCTTGGATGATACATCAACAAGGGAAGATGTTTCAAATATTGTTAATCGTGACTCTTTTGAGGCACCCTGTGACACTGACAGGCCACTGACGGTAGAACACCACATTCTCTGGTCCATTAGCTACGCTGTGCCAGTTCTTTATTTCAATGGATGGAAATCAGGTATTAGCACGCTCTTTTAACTTCATAACAATTGCACTGAGAAATTCTTAGTATATTCAGAATATTATCTTTTTAAACTATTGATGATTTGAACTAATAAGTATGTTTAATTACATAAATTATTTTGTACATAAATCATTTACATATGTACATAAATCATTACATAAATCATTTACTTTCATTATGCAAGAAATATTGTTTAATTTTGTTAGAAAATGTATTTGAATGTAAAATTATTTATAATAACAAATGACATTTCTGATGATACTGTGGGTGTATTGCATAAAAAAAAAAATTTTATCTAATGTACAACAAAAAGTGTTCTACTTTTTTCCTTGATTTAAATTTAGAGTAATAAATAGGGTACAAAAAAACTTTGTACATTCAATTGATTTTCATGTGGTAATAACTAAGATAATTTTTTATGCTGTCTTACTTCAGCTATATTTGTTAAAAACGTCATTTAAAAATTGCGCAAGGATAAATTGTTGTTAATCGTTTTTCATTGTACAATTACTTTTATCGCTTTAATTATAATGTTTATATTTCTTTTTAATATTAAAATGGTCGAATATTCAGCTTGCTTTTCATCGACAGTCGATATAACAGAAAAATATATACCGATCGAATTGAAGAGAATTTGAATTTAGTGAATTTATTTAGTTTACCATATAATTTACTACAGCTGGTATTGTTCCAAAACGTGATCATATTTCGAACACCGATAGATGATAAATCGGTTACAAATCTTAAATAAATAATCTTACATTGAATACATTTATTTTGATATATTTTTAGCTTAATATAAAATTTGAAAAGATATACGTGTTGTAATCGAGAATATTGAAAATTGATGGTATTTAGAAATTAAATTTTTGTCAATAAATATATTTGAATGTCCAAAAATATAAAAATTTACAAGATCTCTTTCATATTAAATATTAAAAACATTATGCACTGTCACTTGAGTCAAAAAGGACGTCAACTCAGATTGATTCATATTGAATAGAGTGTTAATTCTAACTTTAAAAATTGTAATTGTAAAATGCAGTCAAGGTTTTTTTAAATTTTTTTATTTCTAATATTACTCACAAATTAATTTGAAATGTTAAGTAATTAGATAAAGAATTAAAATTGTATTTAAAATGCCATGGCATTCAAAACTGTAAATAATAAGCAATTTTTAATTGGCTTCTTATTTTTCAATCGTTAACAAAAGAAAATATTCTATTGAATGTATTCTCTTTAAATTTCATTGTATTTCAAAGGCTGATACTAACTTATTTTCAATGTGTTATTTTGAAACATCTATTTGCGGGCGCTGTATAACAATTTACACTTTCAGTGAGAAATTCAAACAATTTTTATTTTCTTTATTTCAGATTTCCCTGGCACCAATCCAATAAGTATTGAGGTAACTCAAAAGCTTGCACAGGACAATGCTGCATTGAATTATACCGAACTGTCACAAGCAATCCATCCAATTCTTGGCACTCCATACTTGTATCTACATCCGTGCATGACACAACAATTATTGGGAAACATGCAGAAGAGGTGAGAACACGCTATGAGATTAGACGTTATTACAATCAAACTTCTAGGATTTAATGTTTTACAATGAGAAAATTATCCTGCGAAAATGTCACAATATGATATTACAATTAATTAAAGGTTGTGGTTCGTAGAAATAAGCATTATCATTAGTCACATGATTAATTCTTAGAACAAAAATAATGATAATAAATATGAAAAAAATATTAATAAAAAAAATAAAAATAAAACAATGAAAAATCTTACACAGTCATAAAACTTATAAAATTATATTGTATACCATTAAGATATCTTATGAATTATTGTTAACGCATTTTATAAAAAAACACAATTGAACAAAAAGCAAGTGATAACAAGAAAAAAAGAAATTCATCGAAACAGAAATACGGTGATTCGTTCTTTCCATTTTTTTCGGCTTCTTTAATTCTTTGACACAATTCGTCTTTACTGCCTTGCGGTGCAACCTACCGTAAAACAGATAAGAAGAGTTAGGTTGAGCAAATCTCATGACCTCGCATGAACTACAAGGTTGACATTTTCTCAGGAAAATTATTCGTTCAGATAGGCTTGATTGAGCAGAAATGTGATACTGCAAAATTTCAGTGGCAACAAATTGGTCAGTTGGCTGAGTGTCGTCGGTTACGCAGCTCTTGGATTGCAGTTGCAGATGGATTATTTTGCCCTCACCACAATTAAAAACCACCCACACGATGACAAAGCATGATTGTAAAGAATTTCGAAGTCGAAGTTATTCGTGAGTAGGCTTTATTGGATTTGACTTTGAATTTTAAAACATTTTAATGTGATTAACTATCATATTACTAACCGTATAATTGAAAACACGTTGGATCGCATTTATGAATTGGTAAATCTTGTTTTAATATAATGTATAAAAATATTGAATTCATAGATGTATTACAGTGTATTTCTGGTTATAGAGGAAAAGTTATTAAAAAATTAAGATTTAATATCAAGATATTAAATCTCCGTTTTTATCTTGATGAAATGAAAGAACTAAATAGTAAACACTTACTATTTAAGTAATAATTTTTACTGTTTGGTTCTTTCTAGATAATGAACAAAATAGGATCGATTTGAATAATTTTTTTTTAATCCCGCAAATAATTCAATTCCACAATTACTGTTATAATATCGTTTGATTTTATTCAAGTTCAAAATATTATTTTTAAATTACATCAATTTAATGAAGAGTTTAAAAGGTCATCAATCGGGAAAATCGTCATTGGCAAATGCACGATTTTACTATCATCTCTTTATAAGTTTTATGAATGATTTTGTCCTGGGAATCGAAATAAATAATGTCCATTGCATCCATATCCTTTGGTGCACAAAGTGGTTCGAAATCGTGCTTGGCCAAACCGTATACAGATTGAACAATTGCATGGTTGGTAACTTGTCCTTGTAAAGGGAATTTACACTTTCCGGAGCAATAATTTGCCTGATATCTTTCTGGCACTATCACACTCGTGAATTTATCCAGCTTTAAGAAATCCACATAAAAAATTTGTAGGGTACACGATTTTGGTATCGATCTAAAAATCGGTTCCATAGCTTCCCTGGCACTTCTGGCGATTCTGCATTTGCCTCTAGTATTTAGTTTGTCGTTTACCTTGAAAATAAGAAAATTAATTTATAAATTATAATAACATAAGATACGATATCCGTATAAGATACATAAACGTATTTTTTGAATTCTCAGAAATAGGTCAAATATACATAAAATGAAAAAGGAGTTACAAAGGAAACCTGTAATTGTAAAAGTGAATTGTAAAAGTTTGTAATTGTAAAAGGTTCAACATGAACATTTAACGACATTTTGTTCCGTATTTTCTAATAAATTTGGATGTTTTTTAATGTTTTTGTAATGAAAGAAGAACAACAATAAAAAATGAATGCAAAGTTGATAAAATAGCATTCTCCATCTAAATTTACCTTCAAATTTAAATCAGCTTCAAAGTAAGCAACCAAAAATGGTCTCTCATCAATCTGACTCTTCAATCCTGAAACCTTCACATCATCCACAATCTTGGCCTCCCAATTTTTAACCTTCGCCGACACAATAATGTCTACAAAATCGTGAGTTTTATTAGCAAGTATATCTGAAAGATCGATGACCATCCATCCACGATCATCAGAAGTCCAGCTGTCCTGTCGGACAAACACAGATTGATTGTCTTGCAACATATGTGTTGAAATATCGTAATGCAAGACATCATCATTAGAACTTTGTCTTTTAAATAATCTCATTTCCGCGGCTACAAGTCGACTGGAGTCGGGGATCCCCGACCAATGAAAACCCAAAACTATGTCCGCTCTATTGCCACTTTCATTATCACCATTCTGCAACGAGGCTGGGTTCGCTCCAACAGCCACTATATAGTTACTTTTCCGCACGGTTTTTTTGTGTTCGATCCAAGATTCCTTGACTGATTCTTTTTGGAAAATGCCGTGTTTCTTTTCGTACATCTCAATTAAAAATTTACTTTCAGACCTAGCTATCTTCTTCTGCCGATCACGCCGCTTGAATCGCTTTGCCGGAAGATCAAACAAGTGCGCTAAATGAAGTTCGATTTGCCTGACTTCGTGTAATGACAAAACTTCGGTTCGGGCATGCCGCGTGTGGTCGTTGGTGAAACAAGTGCAGGATACGTCAGTAGGCAGAAAATGTACGAGTAAAATTATGTACAAACCGACAGTGTAAAAAACTGGAGGCAAACAATTCATTGTGGACGGTTTAATGTCAATAAATATTGTCAATGGGGATTATGATGTTTGGTGTATTTAACGAGCCGCGTCGATAGCAGTGCTCGTATACCAACTGATAAGAATGTTCGTTTTGTTATTACGAGTCGATTTCGAAGGAAGGATTTGTTTTGATCTGATCGTTTTGAAATGGAATAATTACCGCAAATGACAGTTAAAGAAAAATTCAGGTAAATTGAGACAATTTTGATATCTCAAAATCAGATTCTCGTTTTTGTAACTTATACAAACTATAAAATATATCTGCTATATAACTATCTTAATATACAAAATGTATTCAAATGTTCGAAATCTCATTTAATAATTGTGCGGTACACTTCACTATATTTTTCATGAATGATATTTTTTCAAATAAAATTTTCTTTTTTTTTCTTCATTTAGAAAAGTTGGAAATGAAACATTTTTTAGTATATTAAAAAAGTAAGCTAAATTTAATCATATTTCTTGAAAAAAATGTTGTTTCTAAATTGATTCCCTTAAATTTATGCGAATAAACAATAAAAGTAAATAAGCAATAATAAAGTATCTCGCGCGAATCGAACTAATATTAATGCAGTAAAAAATAGTTAAAAGTAAAATAAAGCTTCATTACTCGGTCATTCAGTTTTAATTGGATTTTTCAAGAGGTTTTGAAAACGCAATACCGGCAGTAATGCTCGTAATTGTATTGTCAGCGAAGAATATTGATTGCTGGTTTATTGCTGTTCTGCCAGTCAAAATGTGTTCTTCCTTTATTCTCTTTTTTAAATACTTCTGTCAGGTATACTTTTGTGAAAAGCGCAATTTATTTCCACGTTTTTTCAAAAGTTTGTTTTGATTTTTTCGGATAGCGTTATGAAACACGGCGATGCGTAAAAAATATCGGGATATTGACTACCTCGTCTTTTTGTCTTTGCACTACTTTTTTCCTGAAATATTGACCTATTTTTGAGATGTCATGCTGCTCATCGCGATCGACGACTTTTCAATTCTAGATATCGCGGTTATTTACGTTCAAACAATTACTCGACGGTCTTAAAATTGTTTAAACAATTTTTTATTATTTTTTTGAAAAAGGCTTGAAAACATTAAAATAATGCAATAAATGATATGCATAAGTTAATATATTTCAAATTATAGTGTAATAATTTTAAATCAGTTGAAAACAATATATTAATAAGTGAGTTAAAATATATCAATATTATTATAAATATATTAATAATAATTTTACATAGACTATTAAATAACATTTAAATCTATGTATAGTACATAGTTTATAATTCAGAATAACGAAGCGCGTGTAAATTTTATTGATGCAAAATCCGCGTTGATAAATTGACTTCAATTTGAATTTTGAACTTAGTATAAGATTTTTTTTTCTTTCAACTATAGGAGCATTATCACCTTATAAAAACTTATATAAACTTACAACGAAAAATAAAGAAGAATATAGTTCATCTCGTATTAAATAGACAAAGATAGATAAAGTGTATTAATAAGAGCCCAAGATATTATGCAATGTTGCTTTAGTATTAAAACTTTGTTTCCATAGAAATGACTCAAATTTATAGGGTATTGCATATTTATAGGTACAAGATAATCCATTCTTCATAGAAAATTGAATTTTCTAAGGACTTCCTTTAAATATCTTCCTTCATCTTTCAAAATTAAAATCTTGTTACGTAAGTCCATTTTACGTAACGTGTCAACGCTGAGTTTTGAAGAATTTAATTTTGTTACGATTAATGTAATTTTTACAATGATCGATTCACACTTCATTTCTGTTATAACTTTCAAAATAAATTAATTCAATTTACATAATCTTTTAATATAATTTATCATAAACTTTAGCGGAAAAAGTTTCAAAAAATTTACAGAAAACAGAAAACATCGAGGAATTTTATTTAAAGGTAACAAAAGTTAAAGAATTTTTGTCTTTTTCAATATAAGTAAACCACAAGTGTATGAACTTCCTTTAAGATTATTTTATCAAAGAAAATTTTATCAGATTTATGAAATTTCTGTTAGTTGGTCGTAATTTTGTAAAATATCATTTATTCTTAATCATTATAATTACTACTATTTATTAATTATTTTGTCAATTAAACAAAATACTTTTTCATGTTAACAAAAAACGCTGCAAATTCCGTTCGCGTGAAAAAAAAAAAAAATCTCACTTACAGTTACAGTCCGACGCATACAATTAATAAATGCATGTGTGCAAAATAATCAATACCTATTAACCTGCCATTAAGAGTCAATAATAATATCGTTTACGCACCAACACCACCCCACTTCAATAGGCCATTACTCTTTTCCCTCCCCACTTCTTTTCCCATAAAAGAAAAAGTTGTAAGAACCGATTGAAAAGTCAATCGCAGCTCATTCCGCGCCAGTGCCAATTTTTCGCGACAATGCGTTTCGCGAAATTCGCGATAGCTGCGTCGAGCGCCGTTCCCCAATCGGCCGATTTTCCGGGTGACGTTATCGCCTCGCTTTTCCAGCACCATTATCGCGCAATCTTGAAACTTTAGACGGGAGAAAATGGCGCGCATTCGCTACATTCAGTTGAACAGTCGCGAAAGACGAGAGCAGAGCCGTGCTGGCGCTCCTTTGTGTTCGCAACATTTCGGCCATTGTCCGCTCACTTTGTACCATCGCGCCCGACCGTTCGCCAGTGTCTACGAAAAGTTTTCTTCCTCTTTTTTTTCTTTCCTTTCTTTCTTCCTTTTTTCTATTTTTTTTTCTTTCTTTTTTAACGAGGTGTGAATGCGCACGCATTTATTGACGAACTTGTCTTCATTGACATTCTTCTGCGGCGTTGGGAAAGCCGAGTTGGTTGGTCGCGTTTTGAAGTGCGGTCTTTTGCCGGCATAAAAGGCGACCATGAAAAGTGACAACACAAGGTAAGACAATATTTGGCCTCACGAACGTTCGATTAATCTTCGCTGATTATTTGGGCTTGGTGTTGGTCGCTTGATCAAGGATGGGAACGGTATTTTTTGTCTGTGTGTGTGTTTTTAATTTTGTGCGATAATAGATGAGATTCCGTATTGAGTGTTTGTGATTTTAAAATACACGGTTTCGGTTGACCTATATCTTCGGTGATAAATATGTTAAGCGATTTTTAAAAAAGTTATTTTGTAAAATTGACGTAATCGGAAAAATGGGTATTTTAATTTGGAGCAATTATTATTATTTGTTTTTGATGTGACGATATTAGATTGAGACGATTAGTAGGATATTGAAATCAAAGGAATGAGCGAAATATTTTTTCATATATTTTGGTTGAAGGTGAAATTTATTTTGGTAGATTCTTTCGAATCAAGAAACATTTTTATGGAAAAAATATTTCGAGGGAAGTAAATTGGAACTTTAATAACAAAAAAAGATAACAAAATGTGTTGCTTGAACGAAAAATATTATTTTTGTGTATATTTTTATAAGGGTCTGAATATGAAACGATATTTTTTGTTATACGTCAGTGAAAACTGCCGGTTTTTGCATTAGAAATTTATAGAAAAATGTCATTTTTTATTATAAAGAAACAAAAAAACGATTATCGATATTGTATTTATAAAAAGTTGTCTATAAATTATTGCGAACAAAGTAGACATTAATTATTACTAACATTTTGAAAAAAAAACTGATATAGTAGAAAAAAAAAAATATATGAACACTTAACATCAATATTCAATGCAACTTTTTAATTATTCAACGCCATGAAAAGCCCGTTAGAAAGAGATACTGAGAATTTTAATACCTTTCAGTTGAATTAAATCGAA
>JABFOV010004100.1:0-11126 GCA_022817685.1 Aradophagus sp. ZL-2020 | reverse complement strand
CAAATGATGTTGAAGAATATGTTCATCGGATTGGTCGTACAGGTCGCATGGGTAATTTAGGTGAGTAACACGCATTTTGTAGTTATATCAAAAAACTAAATATATATATATATATATATATATATATATCAAATAAGAAACCAAAGCATTAATATAAAAAAAAATTGTTGCGTAGTATATGACACATCATGTCAGATTATATGCCGTTTATTAAAATATATTAAATGAAATTTATACTTATCATATTGTAGCCTATATCACTATATTTTAACTTGTATTTCATCACTTTAGGAACTGCAATTTCGTTCTTCAATGGAAAAAATCAGAATTTAGTGCGAGACTTGTTAGCTTTACTGACTGAAGCAAAGCAAGAAATACCAAACTGGCTTGATGGCATGTATAATGATTCTAAATGTTCTGGTGGTGGAAATCGTCGTAACGGAGCACCCAAGAGCGGCGGCCGGTTTAATGGATTCGGCGCTAAAGATTATCGTCAAAGCAGTGGTGGTGGCGGAGGCGGTCGAAGCAACGGTCCACCCGGCAGATCTGGTGGTTATAACAGTAATTTTGTTTCTTCATCTTTTAACAAACTATTTATAATCACTTTAATATCACTTCACATCATTTATTAATTTTAAAATAAATTAAATAACTTTTTTTTTTTGTGTTTTTAGATTATGGTGGTTATGGAGGTAGCAATTACAACTCTGGCAACAACTATTACAGTAACAATGGTAGCAGTGGTGGCAATGAAGACTACTGGTGGAACTGCCACTAATTTAACCACGGAGTATCATTCTCACTACAGATACCATTATAATTCTTATCATCGTAATTACTCTATCGGCAAATTGAATTTATATAAGGGAGACACAACAGTACACTTTATCAACACACATCTTTATGCGAAATAGGACAGTCATTAACAGTTATGTGAACCATACCATTTTTTTTTCTTTTCTTTCTTTCTTTTTTTTTTTTTTTAAGTTTTGTCCATCTGAGATTTAACATACGTACGAATATAGCAGGAAAGAAAGGTTTAACATACACACAATTCGTTGTTTGTTGCACAGAAAATAAAATCAATCTGTAATTAATCTGTGACATCGTCGCGAAATTATTTAAACAGATAAACGAATTATAATTAATAAGAAGGAAACGTCGTGTCACAGATACAAAAGTAACAAGCAAACAAAAACATTCACGTCATTGTGGTTTAAAATTGAATGACTGTTATTAATCATTCGGGTAAGAAATAACATGTTAGGTAGATATGTAGAGAATTTTTGTAGAACTCTCCTGTCGGGATAATGGAACACTTTGAAAATTTAACTACTAAAAGTAGAAAGGAGAAAAAAAAGATAACTGCGTTCCTATGAATATTGTATGTTCACAGGATCGCCGATAACTTGATTTGTGTAATTAAATTTGTTTTAAAATCAAAGTCTTACAAAATTATATAATTTCAGTTCCTTTTTTTTAAGATTAGTTGATTCTTGTAGATTCAAAACGACGAATGGTACTTTGTTTTTTTGCCGTCCCCAGATCGCAATGAAATTTCGAATAAAAATATTAAAAATATGAAACATGTGAATATCAAAAAATGAAATGCATAAAACATGAAGAACAATTAAAAGTGTATGTCATCTCTTTGTATGCAACTCAGATCTATGTGTTAATGGGACGTGTCTTCAGATACTTTTAGAAATCTATATTTCATTTCTTCTTGATCAGAAAAATGATATTTACATACAGACTTCCTAAGAGTATTTTACACGCAATATGTATAGCTGGCTAAACATATACACACACTCTTACACACGCTCTATTATTGAAACGTTTAGTCTTAGTGTGTCCTTCCCCTTCCTCGAATAGGAGTAGAAGCTTATACATTTCTATAAGTAACAAAGACGTCTCGTGAATGATTGCGATCAGTTAATTAAATGCCCTAAACTAATGATAACTGATTCAATGGCGGGGATATATATATTATACACATACAAGTATGAAACAAAAAAGGAAAAAACCAATTGAAAATGGTGACAAAGAAAAAAAAATTGAAGTATAAAAAAATACGGTTGCAGTTACAGAAAAAGGTGTTGAAACGTAGGGAAAAAGGAAATTAAATAAAAATAAATGAAAAACTAGCTGCAAGGATAAGCGCAAAGTGCGCAAATTTGGTTAGCAAAGCACGTAATGTGCGTACATATAATATTTTATATCTGTATTTAACAGTACGATACGTTATATATATATAATATAAATAAAAACTACTAAATAAATATTCGTAACTACATAACTTAATATTACAGTTAACTTAAACGAAGTAAAAAATTAAAAAAAAAAAAAAAAAGAAACGACTGTGATATCGAACGATCTTGTGACATGCAATTTCCACGCGAAACGATTAATCATCGACTCAACGCGATACATGTTTATTTAGAGCATTGAATTACAAAAAAAATCGGTATTTCGCTTATTGGAATGCGGAAGCGGTGAAAGCTCGATGGGAATATTGAGTCGTTACAATATAACAATTAATAGGCGGTTTTGTGTTCATCGATCGAATAGATTCAAGATTATGTGCATTTAGTCGGCGCTGTCGTTCCTCGTCGCGTTTAATCGCCGCCTGATTAATTTTTTAAAAGATTAACAAATAAAAAAAAAAAGAACAGCAACGCCAGACGATCGAGTCGTTTGGTAACGAATGATCGAATCGCGTCACGATCAGTCGATGCACGAAATATTGCATTCAAATCAATTGGCTGTTGTCCGATTAGAGAGGGCTGAACGCGACCTCTTAGCAGTCCTGAAAAGACGTGCTTTTCGGGCATTGTTTCTACTTAAAAAGGCATCGCTCGTTAGTTAGGCAAAGTCGCGTCATCTTGCGTATACTTCGCTGTCAACGAGTCCTTGATAGAATTTTATAGTACGATTTAAGTACATTCTTTGCGTAAGCTTGTATTCTTATCTATTAATAAAGAGGGAAACACGGAAAAATATTAATAAAAAAAAGTACAAATTCGTGATTTTGTGACAACTGACAGGATTCTTCGACTATGTCATGTGAACGTACGCATACTTATTATATTAATAGTTGTATAGTGCAATCGCGTGAGTGAGACGTCGTGTGCCGTGTGTTAATGGGCCAAAGTGTGATTGCCTCGCGACGAGAGGATCGAGCGAAAGCGGAGCGTCGTTGTTTCTGTCTAGAATCATTTTATTTGTATCGTTGAATTTCGATCAATTAAATTTGTCCTGCAAAAAGATTTAAATAGCAATGGTCATAAATTAATTAATTTTTTTTTTCTTTCACGATAATTTATTCAATTAATTATGACTATTTCAACTTAATTTTTTTGTTTGCCTTTTTTTATTTCTAAACTAATACATTTTATAAGAAAAAGTATATTATGAAATGTATATTCTTAGTAGCATCAACCAAAGTAAAATTCTATGTAAATTATAATTATTTTAAATCGTTTCAATTTCAATACAATAAAGGTTCATTATTATTATTTTTTTTTTTTTGCAGGACAAAATTGTTCTGGTGATATTTTTGGGAACGGAACTATTTATGGCTATGATATTATCTTTGTTTGTGCACAATTTTTCTTCTCTTCGATCTAAGTTTATTTAGTTCACATTTTGTTATCGTTGGGGGATACAAGGGTGCTTGGGACATAAAGTATGATCATATGAACTAAAATTTATGGCATGAAATGATTTGATCGAATTTCCAACGTTTGAGTAAATGCAACGCAAGTGGTAGCAATTCGGCCAATCGATCGTTCCAAAACAATTCGTTTGGGATAGGCGCCGGCAATAAGATACGTTAGTTGAACAAATTTATTTATTAATTTCTTTTAAGCAAAACTAGAGTTCTGTTACAGAATATCTTTCTCACTATGTTTAGTCCTCTGAGATATATCGGACGAGCAGCCTTGAAGAAAAAGTAAAGAAACGAAAACTTACTGCAACATAATTCGTTAAAACATTAGGCGGATGAACAGCAAAATTTCGGTTGTAATTTCATTCTAATTTCAGCGTTGATTTTGGCAATTAAAAACGGAAAGGGTAACAAAGCGTATATATTGTTACTCGCAAATTTAATTGTCAAATTAATGTCAAGTTGGCAATTTGGTAATTGACTTTAGAGAAAAAGAACAGAAGTAATATTTTTCTAATTTCGAATCCAAATCGTAGGGCGCAATCAAGATGGAAAATGAACAAAATAAAATAAATAAAAAGAAAAAAAAAGGAAGGAAAAACAAACAAGAAATAAAAGGTCGAAGGGTTGACATTATATATTATATGTACAGAAGGACAAAGTTGACTGTGACTGCAATCATTCTTAAGGAAGTATGAGATAATAAAAAGATAAAAGGGATAGGAAACTGAAATAAAGAACATTAACACAGACATGGATTGTTGAGAGAAATCATGCTTATCATAAGGGCATGTCAAGTAAAAGTTGACACAATGAAATGTACTATTTCAGTAAGCCAAAGCGAGCTCAAAATGAACAAAACTTTTCATCCTTGCAACACGGCTGTTAAATTGTAATTTTCTTT
Source organism: Aradophagus sp. ZL-2020 (assembly GCA_022817685.1). NCBI lineage: Eukaryota > Metazoa > Arthropoda > Insecta > Hymenoptera > Scelionidae > Aradophagus > Aradophagus sp. ZL-2020. The sequence goes on along the minus strand of JABFOV010004100.1, from coordinate 6,552 downwards.
TGCAACAACACCTCTTATCTCCAGTTTTGCAGGGTATTTTTTCGCGTGCGCTCATACCCTTTGTTTTTAATGCTTATCAGAATGTAAACGGCTCGCAAAATTTAGTTAAAATATTATTGAAATGACGTCCGGATAATAACAACAGTCATGATCAAGGATCGCAAAAAACCACGAGAAGATGGTGCAATTCTGGTGGATCCGAATATAAAATACTTCATTTTTCAATGGCTTATAAAGAGGTGTAGATTTAATGACGAAGCAGCACTCACAAAAAAGAAGAATGAAATTTTGCTTTATCTCTATCCACCTGGGAGAGAGATTTTCATTATGCAAGAGAATTTTTCTTCATTCAAAGCAATTACCAGACACTTTTTTCTGAGTGAAAAAAACAAAAAATGGTTTCAATCGTATTGACATGGAACAGTAAATGTAACACGTGAAAAAGTAAATCCCGAAGGAATCATTGTTAAATTCTGTAAATGAATGGTAGAAATGCCAATGAATTGAAACCTGAACAAAATGAGTAGCAAAATTACAATTATTATATCATCTTCGCATAATGTATTACAAAATGTTACTATAATTAATTTCTACACATACACACATGAATATTTTTTTTGAACCAATAAAAAAAATGACCATAGCGAATTGAATTGGCAACTTAAATATTGTATCTGTACAGAACAGTGATTTTAAAATATTTGCCAGCAAAATGATATGACGATTGTATTAAAATCGCTTAAGATAAATATGTTTGACTGATATGTTGATTTTTATTTTCATAATTATTAGTTAAACGATAAACCCTGATTTATAAAAGATAGTAACATATACAAACAGTTCGAATAAATTTGCTTTTTGTTAAAACAACAAAAATACAATGTGTGAAAACGTAATTTGATGAATCCGGGATTAATGTTTCTTGTTCTTGAAAAATTAATTGTTAAAGAAGATAAATGATGAACTCCAGTATTATGGTTTCGTCAGCGTTATGTTTACTTTTTATACTACTCCTGTAACTGTGCGTCCCTTAGTTAGTCTTCTCAACGATAACGATTTGTTTTTGACGTTTGAAATGACGTTTTTGTAATGTACATATATACTCATTACGAAAAAAAAGAAAAAAAAAATGAATTTCTGCAAAGTATTAGCTATTATTTGTCTTTCTACGTTGAATGACGCATTTGCATCTGCCATTGAAAAATCACTAGGAATAGTGCTGTTAATAATGTTCACTTTCGAACTGTAAAATTAGATAAAAAAAGAAAAATAAATAAGGAAATAAATTATGACGAAAAAAAAAGAAAAGGAGCCCTTTTCCACGGAGCGGTAAATGTACCATTCTGTCGAAGTTTTATGATTAAATATTTACAAGCTACATTAGTTGAATTTAAATACAAATTTAAGAAACATAAATTTACAAATCACTGTACACCGTACGGGTATCAGATGAGAAAATAAAACAAGAATAAAAGAATAAACGTATTTCAAAGTGTCTTATGCAGCAAGAAACATTTTTTGCCGTTACTGTTCAATAATCCAAGTCCAAAATTTACAGGTTTAATTTTAATACAAATAATATTTTTCATATTTTTTTAGTATACAATTGCGCTTAGAAAAATATTCTAAGAGTCAAGAATTAACAAGCAGTTGCAAACAGAATTCAGACAATACGTATACTTTAAATTTATAATCTTACATTCTTTTTGAGACTTAATTAGAAAAGTCTTGACTCAAAATAATTAAAGTGAACTAAAAGTGAAATAAACGATAATTTTCGATTGATATTGATAGTAGCATTTGTTTTTCTTGGCTCAATAATTTTTTCTAAGAGTAATATTTTAATTCGTTTTAATTTCGCACATTTCGTCTTATTACAAATTAAAATAAATAATTATGCATTATGTATACGCAAAACATAATTATTATTATATGTTTTACTTTCCAATAAAGAATCGTTTAAAATATTACTTATTAAAAATGTGTCGTCAATATTATTTTATTTTCTTTAAACTTTACTAAATTTTATCTAAATAATTTGTTGCGTTGTATTTATTTTATGCTTTTTTATAATTAATATTGAAACTTATTTAAAATGTGTGTTAGGTAGGAAAAAGTGGAAATACTTGGAGAAGTAGGTCACCTAAATTAAACAAGATGGATATAAATATCACACGTTGAATAATTTAATATTGACAAAATGTTGACACTTGAAAACATAATAACTGTTTAAAGATTTATTAAAAATCTTTGATTGAGTAGATTTCTAATAATAATACACAGTTAATCACAATGATTATAATATAAAAATAATATAGTGGAGCTTTTTGAAGCCTCAGAATTGTATTGAATAAGAAGAAATATCATACGGTCTCAAAAATTTATCAACATAAATAAATAAATAAATAAAATAAAAACATTTAAATTGGTTGTTAAAAACACCGAATGAATCATATATTCTCCATTAATACAGAATCAAAATTACATGATTTGCATGATGAATCATTATAAAATATTCTAAATTTATATTCAATTACAAATATTGCAATAAGTATAGGTAAATGTATTGATTACATTGAAAATGTAACAATTCTTCATATTGATCATATTTTGCATGTATTTTCAATTAAAATTATTCGGTAAATTATGATTATTTCTATATAACTCATTAACTTTATATTTTTGTTTTGCAATGATATCGTTATCATAGAAATCAGAACTGTCGCGATAACCGGCGCGACTATCTTATAAATCAATTATTCAAATAATCTTAATAACAACGAAATAAAACTCTGAACAAATTTCTGATTAACAAATTTGTTTACTTTTTTTTAATATACTTTTATCCCGTGTTATAAATAAATCAAGAAACTAGTTTCAAAAAACCATTATTTCAAAAATTATTTGTGACTAAATATTATATCAAGTATAAATACAATTCGCTGTTATAGATACAGTTTCAGGGCCGTAAAGCTACAGAGTGAATACAAGTTGAAAGTCCAACGGACCTATTGTTCCAAGGTTGTTTTATTTTTATTTTTCAACGTTAAACAAAGTCCAGTCAGACTCTTGGACTCACGACCCGGGAGACAGCGCACCTGGGCCGAGCTGATTTCTATCTACTCAAAGTAGAGTTTTGACTGGCGCGTTCGAGTTTTTCGAAATGTTTTCTTGCATTGCGAATATTTATAAGCGTTGCCGCTGAAGCTGAAATACAAAAATGATTAAAAATATTATTTGCTAAATTAGAACAAAACTTATTAGGCCAACTGGTACCATTAATCAATACATCTGGTTACATCTATAGTGTTAAAGAAATGTAGTTCAAATACTTACGAATTGAAGGATCTGACATAATCACCATTACGTATGTATTTAATGTAAAAATGTCAATGAAAGCAGCGAAATTTGAATTTCGAACTTCCATACTTTGAAAATGCGCAGCAAGTTTACTAAACAAAAGTTATTATATAATAATCACTTTAATGAATCCCTTTAGTTCATTATTTATAAGATTTTTTTCATTACCTGCAACTCAGTTTGAACTGTTTTATGATATTTGAAACCTTTTCAAATCTATGCACATCTGTGTGAAAGCTCCTTTGACAATGACTTATAACTAGGAATGTTGCCCTTTCGAAAAGCAAAACCTCATCTGCATCAATGATATTGGCAAACTGATTCAAACTTTGTTCTAATTCTTTCACATTAGGTATTAACATGTACACAATGGAAGACCAAGCTCTGTTAAAGAAAAATTGATTAATGCCATGTAAATATATAAACATGAAAATATCTTATGAAGTAAACAAGTTTTACTTGTAAAGTGTTTCATCCCATATACTGGTTCTGAAACATTTACATTGCAATGGCAAACTCAGTCGTATTAAGTCTTCTTCTCTTTCCCTGAAAATTACATCTCTCTGATCTTCTTGAACCAGATCCATTTTATGCACAAGACAAAATATTTTTGCATCTGGACTATTTTGTAGTATCGCTTCCAAGCAACTTTGATAATAGTGCATGTCTTTGTCTAGTTCTCGAGACTCTACATCAAACACGTATATTAAGACTTCTACATTACGAAAAATATTGTCTCGTTGTGATGCGAAATAGTTTTCCATGAATGCTTCCTGGCCGCCGCAGTCCCACAGATTGAGCACCAAATTTCCCAAAAACCGTACATGACTATGTTCAACATCAACTGCAATGTAAATTAAAAGCAGTTAAATTAAAGTAACAATTGTCAGTATTAATTCTCAATCTTATTTAAACTTATAATTAAACTTGTATAAAATTATTTATGATATAAAAGTTTGAAGAAAATTAGTCATGTTGAAGAAAATTTGCCAACAAAATTAAAGTTTGTCCCATAGAGGGCAAACAAAAATAATTATTTTCATTATTCTTAAAATGTACAATATGTTTCTCACTAGTAGCTCCAAGTCGTCTGGTATCCCTTGCAATGTAATTCGCAAAAATAATGCTTCGCATGCTTGTCTTCCCCGAACCACTTTTTCCCATCAATAAAACCTGAAAATGTTTAATATATGTAATAAATAATTTCAGTTTATAGAATATACATATAAAAGAAAACTAATTAAATAAAGGTTGTTTTCTTACCTTTTTCTTCATTTTGAAGGTTATTTAAGATTGTCGTCACACTAATGAGAAATAAATTTAACTATCAAGAATAAACTGTATGATTCCAAAACAAGTCATAGGGGCGTTGACTGATTGTTGTGCTTTTTTTCTTTTGATATAAAAATATCACATTCAAACATAAACTACTTATTTAAACACTTTTACAGCAAATCCTGCTAAACTTTGTTACGACTTTGGTGTACAAAATGATTTACGCTTTTCATCCCTTAGCATTCATATATTATTATCAATTAATCAATATTAAAAATCAAATAAATTATATTATAAATATGGCTGCACTAAATTATTTATTTTCAAGATTATGACAGCAATATCATAACTAGACGGGGAATATTACTTGAAAAACTAAATATATAAATGGTTCTTACAGAGACTATTTGTTTGTCTCTCTACCACGTGCACTTTCCACATTGGTTGAAAGGAGACACTCTATATTCAGTTATGAAATCGCTTAACTTCGTGTGCGCACAATTAAAACATGCTTGTGCGCATTATCTAATGCGCAATTATGTTTTGAATGTAGTGACACGTGAGAAAAAATGATTAAATTCTTCATTCAATATTCTGTAATTAGTGATATACACAACTCAAGTTTGAAATTAAGAAATATAAAATGTTAATATATTGTCATAATAAATATATTTGTGAACTTCAGGTTGCAATATAGAAATCGTTTTACTTTATCGCATTTTCAACAGATATTTCCACTGTCATCTTAGACGAATAAAAAAAATTTCTATTTTATGGTTCAATAGATTTATATAGGTAGGTTAGTTTTGATTAAATTACAGAAATATTTTTCAAACTCATACATATCAAATTATATTTTGAAATATTATAAATGTTATTATTTTTGATAAATAAATCCAAGTTTTTACTCTTGTATTCAAAGGTTATGAGCAAAAGCAAGTGAACTGGAGAATCCCTTTCTTTCAACCATTTGTAAACAAACAAAAGTAAATCTTACATTCCTTAGATGTATGTAAACAAACGAATTTCTGTTTTGCTCATCGATTTTCTGATGTGAATTTGTAGTGGCATTTATAATAGTAAGTATTCAATACTATTTATAAATACTTTTGCCTAATATATTGAAATAATTAAAATATTTTATATTTTCGTAGATGCCGTTTAGCTTTTGCAATTATATTTCGAAGCTGTAGATGTCAGCACGTGTTCTGTGATGCATTGGAGTGCACTTCCTTGTGCCCTCGGGCCACTCGCTGCATTCGTTCGAGACAAGTATTTCCATAGTCTTACTTTAAGAAGGTCGGCAATAGACTGATACACACACATACAATATAGAAAACACACATGCACACATAACATTCAGCCACGCATGCTTGCACGCAGACAAAAAAATGTTACCAAAGCTGACACCTACGCAGACGACACACGCGCGTACTTGGACGCGCCTCTTCATACAAAAGCACCCAACGAAAGTGCATGATTGCGCCAGGGAGTGGCACAGCGTATCTCACGCAGTGCCACTGTGATAAAGATGAGTCGGATTTTGGCTCGAGGGCTTTGCTTGGGACTTATCTCATTAGTCAAATGACAACGCGGAAACGAGTTGTCGTATTCCCGCTAAGCCACCTTCCTGTGAAATTATTTCTTTTTGATAAGATTTCAGAGGACGACAAACGCGAGCCTACCGTTGTCACAGATTCATAAATGAACAAAAGTAAACGAAATTGTAAAATTACTTTTATTGAAAAATCAATTTTACACTGTAGAAGTAGTAAATTAAAATTAAAAGTACATACTGTAAAATTTAAGTCGAAGTTTAAAACTTAACTAATGAAAAAGTATATTCAAATGTTCAACAATTTCATTGTTCAGTATTTTATGTTAAACTTTAATTTTACAGTATGTATATTTTGAATG
>JABFOV010004099.1:0-14662 GCA_022817685.1 Aradophagus sp. ZL-2020 | reverse complement strand
GACAGCGGTGATAGCTAAACGTGTAGAAGCTAGGATCAGGTGGAAGAGAGACCAGTGACGACAACCAGTAGGGTTGTCACTTATCTATACTACGTCTACGAAAAGTGTGGACCCGCGCCGCCGACCGACACCGTGCGGGAGGGATTAAAATGCGGAGGGAAGAAAAAACGGCAAGGTGCACGATCCAGATGGGGGGGATAACAATTCCCTTCCGGGGGTAACGCGACGATATGATTTTTTTTTTTTTTTTTTTTTTTTTTTTTTTAACGAAAAGATGAGATAAAGTGGTGGGTTGAAATTGATAGGCTTGCATCCTTTTATTTCCAATACTTCGATGAATTTCAATTTTCTGTTGAAATAATAATTAAAAAAAAAAAGAGAAATTACTTCATTGTGATAATTGATATTCTTGAGCAACGAATTTTTACAAACTTTTTTTTGATATTCATATACTTTATCGATAATATAATTATGATTATACTTTTATTTAATTCTGAACTGACTCAAAACAAATTAATTAATAATTAATTGAAATTTTAACAATTATAACAACTTTTTTTGTCGAAAATTTTTCGAAGTTTGAACTTGATAAGAAAACGTTTGCAACTTCACGCATATAAAATATCAACATTAAAATTACAAAAAATTCGAATTCGACTAATAGTTATGAAATAGAATATAAAAAGTATATACAGAATATAATATATGAATTGTTACATCTTATTATTCAACTCAAATTTATTACAATTTTTTTCTTTATAAACACTTCAACTTTCACCAAGATTTTGAATAATTTTCCATACGAATTCTATAATGCAAATTTCCGGTAGATTTATCATGACTCACAAAAAAGACGACCTTCTCGTCAAAAAGAAAAATTGAATGAGTCAATATACAAAAAATTAATCGTAAGTGGTAATATTTGTATACTAATAAGTCTACGGTCGTTGTTACTGGGAAATTATTCCCACGTGGTTAATAAAGTCTTAGGAGTGGGAGACGAAATAACCTCACGATTCACGGGAGAGGTGTTGTAATGTTGTGTCGCCAGGGAGATGGTAAAGATACAACAGGCGAATTAAAATTTAAATTTACCCTCCGGTGATTTTCGTAACACGGTTCAGGAGTCTTATAAATTATGAGTGCTGCCGATTCTGGTAATGGAGGTGAATAACGACATACACTTTTCATTAAAAAAAAAAAAGAAAAAAAGAAAAAAAATAGATATTTGTTGGTGAATTTACTAGCAATATAATAATTAAAACAGTAACGTATTTCACAAAATCATGAAAATAAATTGTTGGCATAAAAAGTTGCAAAAATATTTTGCATTGAAAGAAAACGATAATTATTTTGTGTTTATAATACGAAAGAAATATTCATTTATGTAAAAAGAACTGAAATTAACGAATATCGATGAATTTAATTAATTAGTAAATCGTCTTCACTTTATTATCGGTCGGTAAATGTCGGTAACTGAAACCTGATTAAAATTCCAAAGTCAAACGTATATTGTTACCTATCTTAACTGTCTCGTTTTCATTATTATTTATATTTTTTACAAAAAGTATTACAATAACCAATTGTTTAACAATGAAATAATATTTTATAAGAAAGATTTCCTTCGTATTGACGGAAATATTAAAGGAAAATATAGCGTTTCGGAAGAAAGGCTACTTTGTCAAAGCTATTGACATTTTACGTCAACTAGAAAATTTTTATGAGCGCGTGTGAAAGGTCTCTTAACTTTTTACGATTCGGAAAATGGTGTCATTTGGGTTTTAATATTTCAAAATCTTCAATTAACTCGTTTTCATCAAACACTTGAAGCGCCGTTTCAACGGATTTTTAAATCATCGAATATTTTTCGAGTATTTTCCACTATTTAATATAAATGGTCAAACAATTTAACTAAAACGTTCGTTGCTTTGAAACCGTCGAACGGCTATGTATAAAATGCTCATCATAACGATTTCGCCACATCAATTCCCGTAAACATATTTTTCGATATCGTTGGAATCCAAGCGCACGAATCAATATCGGCTTTATTCTTATCAAAAGACATAATTATTGAAATCGTTGTTGATATAAGTTTTATCGGCATTTGTGGCACTTTTATTAGCAGCGTCAATGTGTTCAAATCCCGTTCTAATGAATCTCGCATTCAAGACTTTTCATCCACTTTTCGTTCTTTTTCGTCGCATCGGAGGAAATATTTCTTTACACAGTGACAGACTTCTTATTATCTACGTCTTCCACTGATTTCTTCCTTTTTTTTTTCTTTATCTTTCAAATATAGGCAATCATCTGAAAGCCCTCGAATGTTTCTTTTATTTCCGCAGCTTCTTCATTTCGTATTAATTGTCCTCTTTCGTTTAAACAATCGAGGATTATCGATACAAATTATTCGGTAAAAACGCTGACTTGGCAACCACTTTGGATATTGATATTTGACACATCGGATTCAGTTGAAAAAATATTTCTCAGTGGAGTTTGAAGTATTTATTGTACACTAGGGACAGATGAAAACAAAGCAGAGGTTCATTTACTTCCCTCTTACGTTTTCATGTTGAATTGAAAGTATTGCGGTCGATATTAGTGTTCGAACTTAGGGAAAAAAGTAAAAATTATCAGAGACTGTTGCGAGCAAATGAAGATTTTTATTGAAATCCAAACTGTTGTGCAAAATTAAAACAATGTGTTGTAAGTTTGCGGAAGCTTTTTTCGTAACGGATTTGAACTTTAATCGCTTTTGCGTTGAAACATTTAGAATTGCAAAAGGAAAAAAGAAGAAAGAGAAAGAACGGAACAATTAACTATACAAACTTTAAAATTGCTAAAATGTGTTGACATTTGATCGAATGTTTTTACCATTAAATAAACGTTGACCTTTACATAAGAATTGTGACTTTTAATGGACAAACTTGTTTTCAAGTTAAATCGAAAAAAAAGATGCAAACTTTTTGCACACGACCAACGATCGTGTTAAACTTGAAAACAATCAAATTGTTTGAATAAACTTTTGAAATTCATTACTGGAAAAAGAGGAGCCCCGAATATTAAAATTCATGATGTGTAACAAAAGGTCCGACCCACATCTGCCTACCGCTTCGGATTTTCGGTTCGATTTCTCTTCTCTTTTTTCCCTCCCGTCCCTTTTCGCCCGATTTTCGAAATAATTGAAAGCTCGGCGTATGATTTTCTGGCGCATAAATATTTTGTTTTACAGTCGAGTTTATTACAGGGCCAGATTCAGCGCAAAGCCGATATCATCGTGTTTCCATTCATCATTTTTTATTCACGCTTATCGAATGTTTTGCATGAGAAACATTTATTTCATCATGTTTTGATAGGCTTTCAATCACCGCCCGTCAAAATCTTGCACATTTTTCGAGCCAACACTTTTTGCCGCTATTTTCGTCGCGCCCTTTTATTTTTCTGCCCCAAATAAAATAACTTATAATTGAAACTGGCTTTTCATCAAAGACGCGACACTTTGATATTTCATTTCTAAAGAGTTGACGTTACTTTTCGTCGCATGTCCGTTATTTGTGCAAAAATGCGAGGGAAAAATGAAGAATACAAAAAAATAAATAAATAAAAAAGAAACCGAAAACAAAAAAAAATGGAAATGGAAAAACGACCGAAAATGGGGATGAGAGTTTCGTTGAAGGCGTGTCGTGAAAACCGGCCCTGTTTCATCGCAGTGCATTGTGCTCTTCCACTGTGAAATTCGTCGATCAAAAGTTGCTATATCGTGAGGATCCTTGAAAATTTGCCGAGCAAAAGAATGCGAGTTGTGGAAATTGGGAGCAGAAAAAAATAAAAGAAGTACAAGCTCTCCTATTTTAAACGTACTTTTGTATTTTTCGGGGCACTTCACTTTCGGCCGATATTTTTTCTAACCCGGTCAATTAGAATAATGAACGAACTGGGATCGACGGGTCAAATATCGAAATTGGAAAATGATTCGACCGATGTGAAAAGAATAACAACGCGAGCGTGAAAAAGGGCGTGGCTGAAGTAGCGGAAATAGATGTGAATGATTACAAAGGACGATTTATAGTTCATAAAAGTATATGCCAAAATATCATCACGCTGTAAAAGGTCAAAATCGCGTTGTCAAAAAAATTAACAAAATCATTAAACAGAATCAATCGAAATCATCGAAAGTGATCGAATTAATCAAAACTTGAGTATAAGTAATTGGAAATGCAAGATGGAATTTGTTTCCATGTAAAAACTTGAAAAAGTAAAAGGTCTGAATTCGATCAAATTTGATTAAACTAAAAATCGAAATGAAAAAACTGATCAGTTTCTGATGAAAATAAAACAAATAAACCATAAACAAAATTTGATTTGTTTATTAACAAATTTTACTTATCATTAATGTATCATATTTATATCGTATTCTGATTAAAAACCGATCGATTTTGTTTATTTTTATTTCGATTTTTCATTTGATTAAATTTAATCAAATTCACACCACTCGGAAAACGTTATCATTTTATATGCTTCAAAGTTGATATTCTTAATATCAGAAACATTAATTGCCTGACTTTGTGGGTTATTCGATCCAAATTGTTTTTACGTATTAAAATTAATATAATATACGTTTTTTAATTTTCTATGTATTATATATCGACAAAACTTATCGCAGTTTTAATGACACGTGTTTTCAGCGAAACAACTCAGTCACTCGATGACTGCGATCCCGGATTCGCGATTTAATCGGAATTATTTGTATTTGTACACGTATCCTCGATAAAGGCGCGCTTTACGTCCCTCGTTCTAATACCGCTGTCGTGTAAACTTGATTGCATAGTACATACCGTCGAACAAAACAAATCCAGCTAAATTCAATACCACGACTACGCGTTAACCCTGCCGTGTACCCATTACACCGTCACTGGATATTTGACCGATTGGTTATCAACGACGTTAGGAAATCAACCCTCGAGATCGAACCTGTGTCGAATCAACCAATCGAACGTTCCTCTCGAGTTTCGCTTCTTACAACAAACACCGTAAACAGTAAGAGAAGGGAGACAAAAGTACAGCGATTATAAATTATGAATTCGATCGTTGTGAGAAAAGTATTTTCTTTTTCAATAATTCTTTCATGAAACGTATAATATTATTTAGTATTATGAAGGGTTTTGTTTCGATTTGTTCGCCTCATTTCATCAAATTTAAGTCCCTGTTTTAAATGACTAAATCACGGAACAATTTTCTCACTGAATATATTTCATCAGGAAAGTTGGCATTTATTAACAAAATTAACAATACGTTATTTTTATGTTATTTTTATGTACAAGAAGTTTGCAACGTTTATTTGCAGCAAATTTTTAATAAAATATCATTTCGTCCATCGACAAGCAAAATTAGAACTTAAATTTAGATCAACGCGATATAAAATGAAATAATTAATTTTTTCGTTTACTTTCTTCGTTATATGTATGTCTTGTTTCAGTAAAAATTTATAAAATTTGGAATTCGTTGCAAATAAACGTTACAAATTTTCCTGCACATGTTATATTTATATTATATTTTCTTGTTATAATGAGAAAAATTCTCGCAAATGACCCAACGATATTTTCTTGCAAGACCAATACATCTTAGTGAAAGTGGTAATATGGCTAGAATATGGTTTCGATTTGAAAATTATTATGATGTACTACCTGAGCAGTTTTGCGGCTCCATACTGTAATAAAAAACCTTATCATGGCCATGTCAAGGCTCTGCAAAGTATTAACACGTTTTGTGATACGGTCCTTTACGGGTTCTGGTGAGGTACATAACACAAAACCATACAGACCTTTTTTATATATACCTGATATAGTTAATCGGGTACCATATCAGGAGCATATAATGCGGACCTTGCAAGGGCCAGACCAAATAGCCATTTAAAAATAATGAAAGTCAATGCCATATGGGCCCGACCAGGTATGCCATTGATAAGGCATTCGTGATGTAAACCTGACAGAAGCCACAGAGCTAATAAGGCACGCCGTATTTCGTTGCTACTAACAAATCCAATTGAGCGCAATCATATATTGATCGCATTCGTTTTTAATCCGTCTACTTTAAATTCATCTTTTTTCTTTCAAGCATGAAAAATAAATTTCTGTCGTGGAATCCGGCGTGCCCAGACCGCCGGGTCAAAGGAGAAAATATCCGCAGCCAACGGAGCATATTTCATCGGAAATCTTCACATATTTTTTGATTTACTAAAATAACTTGAAATCGTGTCGAATTTATCGACTGCATTTCTCGGGCTCCTTCAAACCAAATCGTTGCATTAAGGAAGCGGGAAAAATGTCGCAGTCACGCATCGCGTTGTTTAGTCACCCTCCCCCCACCCCCTCCTTACGTTTCCATTATGACGATCGTTTCGTCGCTCGGCACGGTTCTAACGTCACGACGAAACGAGCATAATTTATCTTCCACTTCGACTGGACGGTAATCAATCGAGTAACGAGATTCATTCGCGTTTAATCATCGCTCAATGAAGATCGTAATTCGAATTCATTAAATATGAAAGATGATGGCGCTTACCACTGTGCAAATTGTTACGAAGTCCAAACCTGAAAAAGAAAGAGACACAACGATTATGATCGATAATATACTTATTCATTACGCGAAACATAAGGAATCGGTAATAGGGTTATGAATGCGCAAGCGCTTACGGTTGGATAAGAAATAATCCATGATGAATAAGTCGGGGGAATTATGCAGCGAAGAATATTTAATGAAGAAATATCGGGGCGGAATTATTAAGTGCGTGTACAAGGTAGCGAATGATTAATGAAGGCAATGGGCGGCGATTAATGAGAACTGATTACCGTGTAATGTTTGTTTTGCAATAAGTGCGGTAATAAAATAGTGCAACGTTCAATCGGTTTCGTGATTGATTGATTAATATATTCGATACCTATTTAATAGAATATAGCGAGTTTTTTTTTACGGACGAAATTTGTATTTTTTGTCATTGTTTTTGTTACAATTAATTTTAGTTAATATTTAATTTATCAATTTTTTTCCAGTTTAGCCAATAGCCAAGGATGCAATTTTTCATCGGGAAATCGGATCGAAAAATAACTCGAGTTGACAGCGACCACCGTAAGTTTTTGAATTAATTATAAAGTTTTATTATTCATGCGGAAATTTATAATTTACAACATCATTAATGACGCTATTAAGACATTCGAAACGTCAATTTCTAGTTCACGAACTTTAAATTTAGAACTATATCTATTTTATATTCAGAACGATCCAAATTCTCGTTTCGCGATAATCATCTAATTTCAACAATAATGTTTTCTTTCACCTCGAAATTTTAGTACGACTTGAAAATAATACTACATTTAGCAACCTTCACATTTTCGTTTTATTACGTATCGAATGTAAGGAGTTGATTCGAATTTTAATGAACCGTAACGTTAAACTGATTGCAAACGAAAGTTGTTGCAAATTTCTTGCGCTTAATTGATACTAAATGCAAAGCATTGAGTCGAAGGAAACACGAAAAAGACGTAACAAGAACATCCGCTATTACAAGGGCTGTAGAATAAATGGAAGAATTGAGTTTCTTCTCCCCACTCTTAATCCACTTGCATGTACGAAGTCAAGTGGTAAAGTGTCGTCACATTTTTCTGCAACCTAACAAGCTGGTTATACAATAATAATAATAATGATAATAATAGTAATAATAATAATAATAATAATAATAATAATAATAATAATAATTATAATAATAATAATAATAATAATAATAATAATAATAACAACAACAACAATAAAAAAAAGAATCACGAGTGGATTTGAACTTCGTATTTAAAGAACGAGCTCGTGGGATCGCTGATAACGCCAACTAAAGCAGAAATTTGATTCGTCTCGATTCGATTTCCCGCCGCCCCTTGGGTTTTCGCGAGGTGAAGTGTCGAGTGACGCGCCCTGCGAAAGAGTTCGCTTCTTGCAACAGGTGGCGTCTATAAGCGTGTACACGCCTCGGACGCAGTTACCAAGTAGTTAAGTCGAGATCCGGCCAGACTACCCGCGAGCCGCGCTTTATTAAACTTACAGTCGGCTTTTCATTCCCACTCTGTTTGCCATTCTGGTTTGCGCGTTGAAAGAGAGAAAAAAAAAATTGTCGTAAGTTTTGCGAAGGCGTTTAAAAGGAGGGCGCTGTTATATTCCACTGGGGCGTATAAAATCATTCCCGAGTGGGATGTAACGTCACGAAAAGAACGAAGTTTTTCTTCACAAAATATGGAGACAAGTGATAATATATTAGTGCGAAAAATAATTGATTTGTAAACAAGAGGATAAGTGAAGAACGTGCAAAATAAATCATCTTTCACGCTCGTGCTCAAAGTGGCCATTTCGCGCACAAAGGTGGGAAGATTGCCATTTTCCGATATTCTAATAATTTCCTAGTGCGAAAAATAGCCCTTTTCGTGCACGTTTAGTAAAAATATTTTTGATTCCCAGAAGAAAGATCGTTTTTATAGCAACGTTTTTAATTTCGCGACAAATAAATATACTGAATCGTTGAAACGTCATTAAATTGTCATCGAAGTCAATAAAAGGTGAAATCACCGAGAAAAAAGCCACAGATCGACGTTGTAAAAGCTGGACACTTGACGTCGAGCGGTCGAGTTGCGATGGAAAATGGAATTTCGTTCGAAACTTCCTTCCCTGCCCGCTTTCATCCGAATCGGCCGAGTGAAAGCGCGCGCGAAAAAGTGTACATTCAAATCTAAAAAATTCGCATCCGAAAATGTCACGCGTCGGCCTTTCAGCGCAGCCACCCGGCCAAACGTAATGGGAAATTTCGCGCACGTATCCCCGCGGCACCTGCGGCCGCGACTGGAACAGCCGCCACTGTAAACTAAGCGCTTTAAGAGCGCCTTCGCTCCAACGTTGCGACCCCAACATGAATACTCGAAATTTTAATTAAAACATTTCTTTTCCGCACAATTTACTGCCATTTGCGCCGAGCGAAATATGATGCGCGGCCATTGGAATCGCAATTTTCGAGGACTCGGGTCAAGTGCATTTTTGGGTCGAGTCGTAAATAAAAGAAAGTGATCGATGTTCTTCTCTTTAAAATTTTTATCTTCCATTTTTAATGGTCGAGTTTAATATTTTTAAAAGCGAATCGCAGGAAAGAGATCTATTCTTTTTTTAATCTTTTTCTCGGAACTTTAATAATACATGCTGCATTAGCTCAAAAAGTATTTAACATTTGGTTAAATCTGATTTTATAAAAAAAGAGAAAAACAAGATTTTATTTCTGTAGTTCTTACTGCATTTTTTTCATGAGGTAACTTGATTTTTTTAGACTTGTGCGATAAAAAAAAGATAGTATTGATTGAGATATTTATAATATATCACACAAGAATGATATAAATTGATGATTATCGACAAGTGCAGAAAATGCCGATTTTCTCCCTTAAAGGTTAAAATGCATATTTTGATTATAGAACAGGAAAATTACAACAAGAAAAGATTGACGTTAAGGTCAGAAAAATGAAACTTTCCGACCGTTAAACAGGTCTGCAAAGTAGTTCTTTGCATTGTTTCCAAAACAATCTCATTTTCCATATCTCAAAATAACGAACTGTCCATTTCGAAGCGAAACACTGTACAATTGATTTTCCAATGCAAAAGTTGGTCATAAAAACAAGTCATGGATTAATGATGAAATAATAAATAACGTTCGTCGGCGAAATCGACAGGTCGATCAAGCCGCGGCAACTTTTCTCGTAAATCTGTCAGCTGCAAGATCCGAAAACGAATAAGCCCACAGCGCGTTAAACAAACGCCCGCGAGTGACGTCACAAGAACTTAATTCAAATAATTATCTGGCGCAAATGCGCGAGTCAATTGTGCTTTCGTAACAAATGGGACTTCGTTTCTTAATTCGTCGGCGTGCATGTCAAAGGCTCGCTCGAGTTTCAAACTTAATTAATGAGACGCGAAGACGGCGCGGCACTTGTTTGCCATGTAAGTTCAACCAAATTGTATTAGACCGAGATCTATTCGTAACTGAATCACGCGGGAGAAATACTATTGTAGTTTCGGCGCCGTGAAATAAGGCAATCCGGTATTTCGCCAAGCGGAAAAATTATCTTAATTAATGCCGATTGTCTTTAACTTTTTGTTCGTACGAATGTTATAGTTTGCGGAAAAAAAAGTTACAATCAGTGTTAAACATGAAATAACGGTTCGGGTCTGGGATGCCCGAATGAAAGAACAATAAAATTACAGTTTTTTAAAGTTATCAAAATGTTGAAATATTTTGACTCAAGTAGTAGAAATTTATATCAAAGTAAGGAAAGAGAAGAAAAATCAAGTCTTAAATATCAGCGTTAATTACAACAAATTAATAAGACATGGCCCAAAATTGTATTGTACGTAAATAATAATTTATTTAAAATTCCCTCTTCATGATTATTAAATTAATAATTTTCGACACTAAATATAATATATATTCCTATACATTTCGGATAGTTGAGAATATCAAGAGTATTACAATTACAAAGCTAACAACGTGAATACGTTGCCAGGTGCATTAGGAGAGCTAATTTTGCACTTAGAGAGTGTTGTGCCAACATAAACATCGTTCAGATACAGCACGAAATGTGTTATACGATTGTTCTTTGAAAGTGTTACGTTGATACTGTATAATAGACATTTTGAGGGCTTCGAGAACTTTCAACAGCTGTCAACTAATTCAGCATTAAAACGTGTCAAATTAGTAGAAAATTGTGCGGAATGCACATTTTCAAACTACTATAAAACTGTCAATTACCGAAATACCAGTATGTAATAAAAAAAAATTAAACGAAAAATGTATACTTCATGCATACCATATTTATGTTCCCATATATGCAACATATATAACTGCATATGAGAAATTTTAATTTATATGTATATAGACATACCCACTAATATATATGATGCTATGTTACTATATATGTCGCAGAAATATAGTATAAATAACAAAACTTGTACAGCAGAAATGACAGCATATATGCTATGTTTATGGTGCATATATGATGCATAAATTCGGCACGTATGCAAATCTATGTATATGCTACATTTATGTTATATACATACAATGCACTTACATGCAATATATGCAGCATATAAGCTATGCTACTTCTGACATACAAAAAAAATACGTGCAACTATTCGTGTAGCATATATGCTAGATGCCCCCATGTAAATAACCATATTATTATTGAACAACATCAACAACGTAAGTAACAATATATCGATGGCTGGGAAGAAAAACCCCCATTCTCAAACTGGCAATGAAGAACCCCCATTCTCAAATTGGCAATGAAAAACCCCCATTCTTAAACTGGCAATGAAGAACCCCCATTCTCAAATTGGCAATGAAAAACACCCATTCTCAAACTGGCAATGAAGAACCCCCATTCTCAAATTGGCAATGAAGAACCCCCATTTTCAAATTGGCAATGAAAAACACCCATTCTCAAACTGGCAATGAAGAACCTCCATTCTCAAATTGGCAACGAAGAAACCCCAATCCGTATTCATTGCCAGTGTGAGAATAGGGGTTTTTCATTGCTAGTTTGAGAATGGGGGTTTTTCATTGCCAGTTTGAGAATGGGGGTTTTTCATTGCTAGTTTGAAAATGGGGGTTTTTCATTGCTAGTTTGAGAATGAGGGTTTTTCATTGCCAGTTTGAGAATGGGGGTTTTTCTTCCCAGCCATCGATATGCAACTATATATTGCTGCAACCATATATAATCACGCATATATATTTTTGCCTGGGTCCTTTATATACAGCTATACTCGTCGAACTATTCAATTTCTCCACCGACTCGTGTCATTTCCCCAACAAAATCAATCGCCACCCAGCGGCTCGGTTCGTTCGTCTTAATTAAATCCGGCCGTTTGTTTCCGAATTTCCTTAAACATCCGTAACAGTATCGCATTCCGTATCGCTGCAGTTGTTGTTTCATATCAAAGCGCCAAACGTGAACCTGTCCCCGTTTTCATCGAGCAAGCGGAACATCAAGTGCACGGGTTTATGCGCGTTATACACAAAAGCGAGTAATTAGGATGGCCCGAATTCAAACGTGTCCATTAGGGGTTTAATTAAATTTGTCCGTGGCGCGCTGCCTAACTTGTCAGCGCAGTTTAGTGGCTCGAGCGCTCCGATATTTTCGTTCCGCTCGCCGCGCCATCTGCCCTCACGCACCGGCCTCTTTTGGCGCCACGGGCGCGCGCGCTCGAAGCGCCGTTTTCAAAATCGATATTCACTTTGCGTTTGCTCAGCGTCGTCATTGTTTCGCGCCCGGTTTACAGACGTCAAATTCCGGCCGCTTGTCATCCGGCAACTGACGGTTTTGTTCGCTTTTAACCGTATATCGCCGGATAATTAATCAAGTGGCGCGCTCGACGAAAAATAATCAGCGATAAGGACGAGGCGAAGGAGAAAATGAATCATCGTTGATGAATACGGCCGGCGCTTTGTTATCGATTATTTCTAGCGAGAGATTGATGGGTCGGCGAGTTTTGTTAATAAACAATCCAGGTTAAAGGTGTTTCGCGGTTGATGGCCGTCGATAATTAGTGAAAACAATTTTGTTCAATAAAAATCGGCAATTACGAGTGATAAATCAATATGTATCACGAAGATATTTGAAGGGTTGCTTACTTTTGTTTTTATTTATATAAGAAGAGATTAATGAAAGACATCTTTTAAATGGAAATTCAAGACTAAAGGTGATTGATCGTTGGTAATCAATAATAACAATTGATTAAAACGTATTTGATAAAAATCGGTAACTACGAATCGCAAATCGAAATTAATTATTCCGCGGCGTTACCGGTGATGAATTATTGGTTAATTATTATTATTATTCGGTCGTGACGACCGAAAATAATTAATGACAAACAATGAACAAAAGTTTGTGGGCGACGGTGATCAAATTTCAGTCGGTGGATCGAACAGTGTTTGTTTTATTGAGCCGTGAAATTGTACTCATTTTTTATTCGTTTAACATTTATTGCAGTGAATGATTTTTTGTTAATTTTCGAGTAATAATGAACTCTCGCAATTGTTCTTCGAAGCCGCTGAATTTTTCACCGCTAATTATTTCGCCAAACATGGTTCAAAAATTCAAACTATATCGATCGTCGAATGTAAATTTTATTGAACTCGTTCCTCGATCGTATTTTTCCGGCGACATTTTTCGTCGGTTACATCAAAGGTGGCTTAATGAAATTCTCATTCGGCGAAATTCATTTATGAAAATGTTATTTAACTTTGATAAAAGGTAGTATATTAATAATGCGGCGGTTGACAATTAATTTAAGAGGACTGTTGGCAACGCGATGGCAAATATTATACAATTTGATAATAATCGAGTGAACGTAATGCCACATTAAATGCAATCCATTTTTCAAAGCCACTCTCGTCTTGGCAATTAACGTATAATATGACGCTCAATAGCGACATCCAATTATTTCACAGCATTACAGTGTCATGCTCCGAAAATTTCTCTCCCTTTTTTCTGTCGTTCTTTTCTTCCACTGCTTCCTTTTTCCGTTCTGTCTTTTACTTGCAATCTTAATTAAAGAACAAGGTAATGCTCGCCCTTACTAAAATACAAAAATGTCATTCCGCGGTACAATCTCAAATCGTCTTATCGGTTTCCAAGACTGACTTTATTCTCGAGTTAATTAACGAAATTTCGACATTCGCACAATGAAACAATCAGGAGCAATTACGGGGATTAAATTTTAACAATAAAATTTATCGCGGTAGTAAATCTTTATTGCTCAAACGTTTACCTTCGCCGCATCAAACAAGAATACTTGAGTTTTGATCGCGAGGCGGAAATTCTTACGAGGAACAATTTTTATTTAACCAACCGTCTTCGAAAACACGTTGAAATGAAACAAAATAATCGACTTCATCGATGTTTCAGATACGTTTTTTTATTCAATCCGTCTCACAAAGTTATTCCGGATCAAAAAACCCAATACCTCGTCCGAGATTTGAACGCAAGTCTCCAACGTGATAAGCTCAATGCCGTATTACTTCGATCGTGAAAACTTTGTTTTTTGATTTTTCATTCAATTTTATCTTTACGATTTAAAATGTAATTGTAGAATAGAATGAACGTTAGAATTGAAAATCCGTGGGGATAAAATCGCCGATGCGTTTGCGAAAGACCGGCTTGCAATTTGCGGAATAACACGCGCTTTGACTCGAAATGATGTTGACATTAAAAATCGCTGGCAGCGCGTTGCGTGGGCGTTGTGTGTATGATTTCTGGCGAAGTCTACTTTAGGCGCTCCGTCGACCCTTTGTTGTTACACGTCGCAATATACCTCGACTACGGCCGCACATAGCGCCGCCCATAAAAGCCAATTTAACGTCGAATTAACGTACAAACTTTCGGATAACGTCTTTCGAGCGGGAGCATTTTCCCTCGCTAAAACTGATGCCATTTTTCCAACTTTTTTGATGCGGCCATATTTCATGAATTAGTCACGAATGTGTACACGCCTTTTGCCGCGCGTAAGCAAATGGACGAAATTGCGAACCGACGTTATTTTCATAAATCTTGATGAAAGCGTTCTTGAAGCAGTCGAAAAGTGAGAGAAAGAG
>JABFOV010004098.1:0-14653 GCA_022817685.1 Aradophagus sp. ZL-2020 | reverse complement strand
TTAGAAGAGAATGTAACGAAAAAAGATCAAAAAAATAATAATTTTGTATTTTTTTTTTGTGTTGCATTGGATTATGAGGAAGACAACACACGAACAAAGCGAACACTGAGAATGGTTGGATGACAGCGTATGTGACTGTATAGTGTGGTTTGTTTGTTTTTTTTACTTTGGTTTTTTTTGGTTTTTTTTTTTTTTTTTTTTTTTTTTTTTTTTTTTTTTTTTTTGGATAAACTACTTGTACTATAACAAAACATTGAGAACATATTGACTCTGAGTCACAAGTATGTATGTTTGAAAATATTTGGCAATATTAATTTTAATATTCATGATATATTTTAATATTTCATAACTAGTTGATTTGGCAAAAGTCTAGGTCGTAATTGTAATCTAGATGCCTGTCAAATGTATGCCAGACTTCATTGGTGCACTTTGATTCGGTAAGTAATTCAATTACAAAATTCATCCATCAAAATTTAGATGTAAATTCAAAATACGATATGCTTATAAAAAATCTATTACAATTTTAATTTTGATAGATTATAAAGCTTCGTCTACTTAAATTTATATAAAAATTGATATACATCTGCTGGGTGTCGTAATTGAAGATCAAACTTTTTCACCGAAACGTTCAAGATTAGTCGATTTGGTATAAACATGTTTAACAAAACCAGCTTTAACAGTTAAAAGAAGCAAAGAAAAAAAAAGGAAAATAAAAACCGAAAATCAATCAACTTGATCTTGACATTTCGCAGCTAACGGGGAAAATAAATCGTTGTATCGTACATTGATAAATGGCGAGTACTCACATCGTCCACTTCCCAGCCATCTTTCTGCCAGAAGTAACAGCTGACAAAAGCCGCCGCCACAACAGCAAGAGGACCGGCGCCTCCCAATTCAATGGCCTCGCTTCCAAAGACCGCAAGCATCCCGCCCCCGAGGAGCATCAGCACCCGCATAGGCACCATGAATGGCTGCAACGTCAATGAAAATTCGACTTTAATTTTCGCCAGCATTCGCTCTCCGCACTCGAAATTGAAATAAACATAGCCGCAATACCGAAAGCGCTTTCCCGCTTTCAAAGAGTCCCGCAGTTCGCCGGGACCTCCATGTTCGAACCTGAATAACTTCCAAACTTACAAGTTACGCAGGCCGTTGTAAATCTACGCGCGTGTGCCGCGGCTTGCGCAAATTTCACAATTTACGCGCAACTTTTTGCAACGAAGCTTGTGTAACTTCCAAGTTCATTGTATTGCGGAAGCGTAGAACTTATGTAGTTTCAAGTATTGTAGGCAACATGTATTTCCTTGAATCGCTAAATAATTGAGCAATTTTTGCATCATTTAGCGCTATGAAGTGTGTCAGATTTAGTACCACGGAATTTAAACAAGTAGAATATCTTTTTTACATTTTATTGTGTAATCAAATCAACGCAGGTACTAAATCTTATATACTTTTTGCTTCTTGAACGGCGTTGATACAGGTATTTTTGACGAAGTTATACAAGTTCCATTGCCGAGTCTAATTGGCGAGTAAATAAACGGTATGTCCGAGCGACTGTTTTTTATCTCTTCTACAAAGAGAATGGCAGAATGGAGCCGAATGTTATTTGCAGTTGAAAAATGGTTACCGGCAAGCGAAATTAGATAGCTACAAGATCTCATCGGACTGCGTCGAAATAACGTCGTGTTTTTGTCTGAAAGCAGAGGTAAAGTCTTTTTTCGGCGGGCTAAAGTACAGAAATAAATTGTTGTATTTTCCGAAAGGTCAAGAAGATAGTCAGGTAAGTGGAGCATGAACGAGAAGAAGCGCGATGAAATAGATCGATTTCGTAGCTGCAGCTTCGAATTTCGCGCTTTTGGATAGTATTCCGACGTTACATGTAAATTTGAGCAGCCAAGAACCTTCGCTCGAAAATGCTGCTACATCGTTCGAAGGAGATAAAAATTAGTTGGTCGGAAAAATGGGCAATTGAAGGGAGTGAAGCGAAAGTGGGTGTTACGCGAATTCCTTTCGGACTTGAAAACAAATTGATCCAGCTGTGACGGGGGATTTCAAATTTATTTTACAGTCGTACTTTTCGTCTTCGGAAACAAAATCCACAATTATTTTGCTAAACAATGTTTGCAGTGCAAACGAACTTTACAATGTCAGAACTGGGTTTCAATTGTAGTGGATGGTCAATTGAGTTTGCTTCAAACGTTAGATCTCAATGTCGCTTTTCGTTCGCGTCAATTTTCAGAGCATTTCCTATTTTAAGTTTTGTGGACCGATTTTAAAGCAGAATAGCGTTTTTAAAAAGTTATTTACAAATTTTGACACGTTTGTCTTGATTTCACGTTTTATTACATATTTGGTTGTTAAATGTTTAAAGATGATTTTTAGAAGGGTCAGTAAAAACACTGATGTTAAATAAATAAACGCAATTCTTAGTTATTCTTGTATAAAACTTAATATTAATATTTTTGTGTCTCTGATTTGATTTCAAATTGGCTATTTCTAAAGTATGGCATCTTGTCTCTTCATGCTACACAAATTATTTAAATGATTAGTTATGAAAAAGTACTCTTTTGCTAGAATAGAATTTACTTGTTCACAAAACAGAAAAGTCACTAAATCTTATAATGATATTATGAAATTCACTATTTTGAATAGTAATTTTAAATTGGTTGAAAAATAGTAATTTTATTCCTTTCATGGTAAATTTCAATTCTTTTGCAAAAGTATCAATTCAATTTGCCATCTACCTCGATCGTCCGTTTCGGGGCTTTGACTTTCGGGCTCATCGTTCTTTCCTCGACACATTTTTCCACTCGAGAAATCTACTTCACTCGGCGTTCGCGCATGTTTGGTCTTGCCCTCGGCCGTGCCATTTGTGTTTCACCCAGTTACACAATAGACACGGATGCGTTCGGTGCACCTGATTCGCGAACACTTCTTCGTCCACTGAATGCGATCTTGTGTTCTCACGAGGCAACATACTTTAATGCATTAAACATTAAGACTAAAAATACAATGTCGAAACGACGTTTAGCGCGGTAAACTAAAACTGTTGTTGCTATCGATTTTACGACCATCGTTACGTAAGACAATTCAGGACACGTTTTTCCGTAAAGAAGTTAAAAATAATATTTTTTTATATTTTTTTGAAGTCTGGTTATCGCCAGACGTGTAATATAATTCAGATTTATTCATATAAATTTATACCAATCACTGACTCATTTTTTAATTGCTTTTTAAAGAAACTGAAATTGTTTGTTAATTGAAAGTAATTTCTTAAGTTGAAATATAATTATTCACAACTTTGTATTTTATAAGATTAATAAGATTTGTTAACTTTTAATTTGTTAACAAATCTTATTAATCTTTTATAACAAAACTTATGGAGCTAGATTAATGTTTAAAATGATCTAAATGTTCAGCTTACTTTACTCAGCGTGCTCAAAAATGAAAACTGTGGCGGAGTTTTTTCGTGCTATTATTTAAATGACTGCAAAGATTCGTCGTCGCTCGGCATTTCATAGAAAATTATTTCGCTCGGGCTTTGTTTCAGTCCGCGACCGAGCAACGCAATGCTCGGGCGCACTTTGTTGCCATTTGTACATTCATTTTAACTCTACCGGGGTGAAGATTAGGCCACTCCCGATGCCGCAATCGTAATGTAATTCGTCCCGATAAAATTTCGTTACCACAATCGCCGCAAAGTCTGTTCGTCTTCAATTTCAATTTTCGCCCATTTCCCGGCCCCATAATTTCATGCGAGCACGCGGCACTTTCGCAAGATTTTCGCGGAGGCGCTTGATGCCACCAAGTTTAGACCTGGCTGAATTATAGTCGCTATATTTTCTAGAAAAGTACGCAGATTAGTCGAGGATTTAGAGTAATTGCACCTTGTTTACCCCTGCATTCATTTTGTAATTTTGTAGGGAATCAGTATCTAATTCGATAAACATTTAAGAACGTGTTTATTTCAAGACCATTATTCTTCTCTCAAATAAAAATTGATTGACAATTTGACAAAAACGTTTTTTAGTTCTACGGATCAAAATCTTACATTGAAGCTTTTAAAAACTACAACTTATTCTGTGACTCCGTTTATAACGAATCTACGGGGACAAAGTTTTGCTTGTATTATCAAGCTTTAATAAATAAAAAAAATTCTATTATACGGAAAAAAATAATTTGACGTAAATAGCAATACATGTATGACAATTTAAATTTTGTAACCTTATAAAGAAAATAGTGGAAATATTGCAAGTTGATTACTTTAGTTCAGCTATACACGTTTTTCAAGACCATTTGGTACACTACAAAAATAAGTGTCTTGTTTTGAGGACAAAGACACTAAAAGAGTCTCAATTTAAGACACTTTAGGTGTCTAAGGCACTAAAAAAGGTCTAGATTCAAGACACTTTTGGTATATAAGACAATGAAAGTGTCTAAAAACTAGACACATGTTTTTGCAGTGTAACACCAAATAATCTTTCTGAATGGAGTTGCAAACGATTTTATAAAATTAGCAATACAGATGGTACTGTTACTCATTTAGCTATTGTCAACCTTGTATTGGCCTCATTACTATACTGTGTTTAATTGTTCCCAAGTTGCCATACTGTATATAAAATCTTAACATAATTCTAGTAGTGATCACCATTTATTTTTTTCCCTGTACGTTTCATAAAAAATTTACATTATTAATCCACGAAATAATATAATTATTCGTTCCAACAGAGATTTCGTTATAAAATGTCGCACACGTCAGATCAATCAACGTGAAATTACAAGGATACCTGTCGTAACCAGTTTTTAGGTTAACGTCGGTAAACTCGCAACGAACAGTCGTGAAGATTGTGGGATTTGCCGCGGAGGGTGGGGGAAAAAGTTGACCGAAAGAAAGTCGGATGAGATTAACTTCGTCCGGAGTTTTTCGAAAAAAAAATCTTACTTCCGTATTCCCTTTTGCCGGGTATTCTGGTCGTGTGCCGCGGCAATTCGGATACCTCTTTTCTACCCTACTATCCCTCCTCCTTGAAGTATCGCAGTTACTTCGGCCACACCTTTTTCGCGTCGATTAAAGTCGACTTGATCTCACGACTTACAACATTCTGTCGGTTATTTATTAAAAAAAGAACGTCATTTTCTTTTTGTGAAAATATAAAAATAAGGATCAAAATACGGTTGGCCGACGATAGTGTTTCAAAAGTTCAATGTAAATAGTATAATTTGTGTAAAAATTAAAATGAATTTTAGTAATTTTACAATGTCAATGAAGAAAAAAACCTAAAAAGTTTGTTATTTTAAAATGAACTTGTAAAAAATTATTTAGAATTACTTGACTAATCATGTGAATATGTTTTTACAGATCTACACTGGAAAAAGTAGTTTCATAAAAACTACTTACAGTGTAAAGTGGTACAGGAGTTTTAATTATTTAACTGTTGTAAGTAGTTTGAAACTACTAAATATCTGATTTTAAGTAAATTTGAAAATCTCTCGGTGTAGTTGTGTAAATTTCACGAAATAGATTTCACGAAATACATTTTCTGCAAATCATTTAATTTTAAATGGTCTATTTAATTCGATAAATTTTGAATCACTGTATATTGCAAAAGCTTTTACATTTAAATGTGGACAGTTTACTTTCGTGAAGTAATCGATGTAATTTTACAGGAATAGAGGAAGAAAAAGACATCGTGCAGACTCATTTTCATTAAAGCCGTATCGTGGACATTATAGGCACAAAGTCGTCTTAATTAAGTTATATAAATTTTTCATGCCGGTAGTTATATTAACGCAGAACGACGTTGCAGTTACTTTCAATGGCATTTGGCCGCAGCCTACTGGTGAAGAGAAAAGAAAACGAGGGAAAAGAAAAACATGAGAAAAGATGGAAAAAAGGAACGAAGGGTTAAACACAAAGTGAAAGAAGTAGAGCGCAACCGCGTTTTTCATTTTGAGCGCATACACGCGCGTTGCTCCGACACGAGAAGGAATAACAAGTTACTTTAGCAGTCAAATTTATGAACAGTTGCGTCGCGTCGGAATTACAAGTTTTGAATAAAGAAGAGCTTATTATTAACGGTGCACAAAATGTCACACCTTGTACATTTTTTAATTATACTGAATTAACGTAAAAATTAAGTGGAATCATTATTCTTTCTCAATTTTTCATGCTACATGAGAAAACATTCAAACATCATGAAAACGGTTGAGAAAATGACAACGAATAAAACCGAATTCAGTTTCGGTTTTGACCGGATAGCATTTTGTAAAATAAACTGCAAATTTTGAATCTACCAAGATTACTGTAGATTTCAGTATGAAATATGAAAATTTAAAAAAATCATGATCAGGAAATAGGATATTGCCACTCCAATTGGACAATCGTGAAGGTCGAAGATAACGTCCGACCGACGACCGCATTTACGTGTTTTAGAAAAACGTGAGTCACTTTTTTACGACGCGACAGTTATTTCGCAAAAGTTCAATTTCTCGTGTGATTAATTGAATTTAAATTTTGCGCATCAACTTTTTATTGCCGCAGCTACGCGGTTGCTGCACGACTTGCTTTTTATTGCATTTCTTTCTTCAAGATCACCAACGGTGTTATGATAAGAATGTTTAATATCAACGTCGTTCGGCGTTCAATAAATTCGCTTACGAAAAAGTTGGCTTTTTCGGTTCTGCTTATGAAATATTTGCAACCGCTTTTGCATTATGAAATTAAAACTTTTATGTGTAGGTTCTTTTGGATTTGCAAAATGAAAAATTAAAACGGAGATGGCAATAATGTGTATAAGTGTGTGGAAAACATTTTTCTTTTTTTCGGAACTTTTCAAGTGTACTATGTACTCCGATATTTTGAAGTTTAAATAATTTTATGTCACGATAGTGCATAAATGACGATGATATTGTTGTTAAGATTAAATGCCGATGTGAGAAATGATGAAAATAGATTTAAAAGTAGATTGAAGTAAATTTGAAAATTTGTCCAATTTCATACTTTACAATCAGTCCAATTTAAAACCAAATGAATCATTAATAAAAAATGTCAAACTTCATTACTTTAGAGTTTAATTAATTTTGGATAATTTGTATGGTAAAGAATACATAATGTTACTTTGGAATTACAGTAAAATTTAAACTTAAATGCTTTCCGATTTGAACAACTAATAAGATAATATAACGAATAAAAAGGCAACAACGCAGTCATTATTAGCAAGCAAACATAGTCAGCAATTTTTAAAAGGGATAAATTAAAATATAAAATCCTAAAAATTAGTTCCCGATATATATTAAAAAAAGAAATTATACGGATGCAATTCAATTAAAGCAATTCGTTTCCATTCAGGAACGAGAACTGATATTTTACATAAAAATCCACAAAAAGTACAAAAAATAATCTAGTTATCGAAGAAACAGACAAGTAAGAGTGATTGAAATAACGATTTCCACTGAAAATCATTTGAGATACACATTTTATTACAACTTTTATTAAGCTTACTAGCAGTCTTCCTGCTTTTTCGCCAAGATTTCGTGTAGGACGAGCCTTTGGAATTCGGTGTACAGCGAAAATGTATGCCTTTCGCATGAAAGCTTTACAGGAAACGAGAAGTAAAAGCCGAAGGGAATCGCGATCCCCGTGAAGCATTACCTTTTTGGCGAAGATATGCCCCTTTTAATCATCTCATTAATATACAAATATATATATGTATACCATTTTTACTTATACAAATAATAATTAATAATTCCATTCCTTTGAACGTTGCATTCCATAATGAAAAGCCCGGCTCTTGGCATCGAGGAAAGTATTTTTCACTCGGCTCTTGGCACCTCAACCTTTTTCTATGTATATTCAAGATTAAATTCGCGTAATTGTGTCTTCGCGTTGCAAATTACTATGTTAATTAAATCGTTGCATTCGTTCGCTGAGGAAAGCGTAACTAATTTGTTTTGACGAAGTTTCCTCCAGTTCATTCACAAAAGTCTTTGTTAATTACGTTCCGCGGTTTGTCATCTCTATTAACCTTTTTCTTCTTCCTTTCCTTTTTTCGCGCGTTGATTATTATTAATGAAATTCTATTAAGACGTCTCGAGTTGCTGGCGCGAATACGCATTTACGTTGCAATTAATCGGACTGGTTAAATGGGAGGAGGATCTTGTGGTGAAGGAGCGGATTGTCAGCCGGAGTCGATGGCCGAATTGATCGATAAACGAGTGATGTCGTGCGGCGACCTGTATCTCGATTATTCGATACGAGATACAATCAATAATGAAGACGAAGCGACGAGACAGCACGAACGGCAGAGCGAAATCCATTTCAACCCGGAAGAGCGCTGCAGGTGTCGATGCGGCAAAAGTGCCAACCAGCCGCGTCTGATCGAGTGGGTATATACAAACATTTAATTCGCACGAATCGATACTTAAACGTCAACGCGCAAAGCGCGTCAAAGGTCGACCCGATTGCCGAGTAATTTGAAATTGAAAAATAAACGCGCGCCCGCCCGGTCGATAAGCCGCAAATAACAAGAGCTGCGTTTTCGAGTGTTTAAATTAGCCGCCGATTTCCGGTGCTCCCTCGTGGGCTAGATACAATTTTCGCACGCACCGCGGATTCGTTGAACAACTTAAGTGGCCTTTTGTGCTGCTGATCCATGTTTTGTTTTTCATCCGAGTGCGAAAGGAAGAGGCGATCAATCAAATTTGAATTTGATTTTGGCGTTTTTACTTGTTGCTCGTGTTATGTGAAGAGTTGTACGTGAAGAGAATCGGAAAAAAGAGCTTACAACCATAGAAATTATGGTTGTACTCTGCTAAAAAGCGCACCTTTTAGCAGTATTTTATTTAGTGCCACAAAATATTTCTCTCTGCCTACTGTGATATCATTACTTAGAGATGTAAAGTCGAAACTTTCTCTTAATCACTGTACGCGCAACCGCGGCATATTACTCAGAGATGTACTTAGTTTTGTGTGTCGGAAAAATACATATTCAAAATAACCACCTTCTCCACAAATATTTTCTAAGTATTCAAATTAGTTTTTACTCTTTTTCAAGCTGTCCTGTGACTTTCTCAGAGCACTTTTCAAACTCGTTGAAGAATTCCTGATGAATTTCAACACCTTCTTTTCATTAAGAAAGAAAGCTGGAGCTTCCAACGGTTTAATGATACAACTTCATTTCTTCTGAGCCGATCTTTGCCCGCGACATTTCCACAGGCTCGCCGCTGAGATTCATTCTCGATGGGGGATTGTGAGGCAATTTTTTCTTTTCCGTACGATTATTATCCCCTCGCCGTTCTATTCATCGCGGCACGTCTGGCCGGCTCATCTCTTTATTTTAGCCATAATTTCGACGACGTAATTATATTCACCGCGGCCATCACGGAGACTCGTGAAAAGAAGCGGTGCGCTTGCGAAGAAAGCTGAATCGCATTTAACGACAATCACGCGTCAATAGCCGCAAATGAAAAGTGCCATTAATATTCATTCGACGGGCGCAATTTCACGACACTCGTTTCGCCACGCATCGACCAGATCCTTATCTATAATTCATGAAATCAACACGACCAACACGCCCTTAACCCTTTTTCGCTCGGAAGCACAAAGTCCGATAATGTGTTAATTCGAACTATTCGTTTTGTGAAAAAATAAAAATGATGATTCACTTTGTGTTTGTAAATGCGAAAATAAATTTTTTATTTAAATTCATTCGACAAATGTATCTATAACAAAGGCAATCAGCTAGTAGAAAATTTGTTGTTTGAAAATACAAATAGGTTTTACTACAAAAATTGTTATGGCATTTGACTTAATAACACTTTATACTCTGTTTCCAACATTGCAAAATTCGGTTACAGGTATCATGTTTTAAGAACCACGTGTTTTGATTCAAGATATCTTTAATCATATTATATGTTTTAAAAGATAAAAACCGTATGGATAAAAAACTGAAAATATATCTTTGTTCAATTTTGCATTCCGAAACCATACTACTATTTATAAAAAAAATAATATAAATCAAATGTAGTTGTATCGCAGAAAATTGGTATAAATTTGATCAAATAATTTTTTATTTTTCAGTAAAATATATTCAGATAAAGGTACTGAAACCATTCATTATATCCCTACCACCGCAATATCAATTTCTATCACTTTCTCTCTATCGCTATAAAATTAAACTAAATGTTTTATAAAATCAACTGAATTTATATTAATAAACAAAATTTATGTCTGAAATTTGAAACTGATAAGAGTTTCTATTTTAAAAATATTCTTTCTCGATTTACGGTACACATTTTTGAAAATGGTTTGCTCAAACTCTGACCACAAAGAGTTAAAAGCCAAACAACCGACGTAACACTTTCTTCCCCGAGCACGACTTGTTCAGACAAAACTAACCGATGACCATTATCCTCCAAGTATCCCGTCCTATAACCACATCCCATCTTCCGCAACTTCGGTCGCTTCCCTCGCATATCCATTTCCTCGGTAAATCGCATCGATAAGTTTTTTATTTTGCCGGATTTCGGCCGTTTATTTCATTACGGCGTAATGTTCCGTAGCTGAGTGAGAATCTGATTTAACCGGAACAGAGAAATAACGGCCAAATAGCACTGGCTACGTCAGGGGCCCGGTCTGCCAAAATAAGGTCGGTCGGTGGGAATCTAGGCGAGACGAATTACGGCGCGCGTTTGACGCCGAAATCGATCGCGCGATTCCATTTTGGATTGTTAGCGCAGCGTGAATGAAAATTACCGAGAACTCGTTGGCGGTTTTGTTGCGGCGCGTGTTCCACGATCGAATTTCGTCGAGCCGCCAGGCTTGTCTTCTGCAAATGGGTCAGAGGGTTTCTAGACCGTTTTGTTATTCTCCTTCTTCTTCTCGTCGAGTTTAGTGACTCGTTCCCGAAATTCTGAACGCTTTATCGGCACTCAAATGAATTTGAAATATCTTAGATGCATATATGAAATTCAGGGGATCGGGTGATGATAATTTGAATTTCGCAAGTTTGAGGAATTCTGTGAATTTCGATTATTTTATACTCGTAGATACATATAAAAAAATGTTTTTGATTAGATATGATTTTCTTTATAGATAGATTAGTAAAAATAAATGAAAATTTAAACTACTTTTAATTACTATATGTCATACAATAATATATTGAGCGTTTTGCAGTGTCCCGAGTAAAAAAAATTCATCAATTTTCGATCAAAAATTGATCAAAGTAAATAGATCGAAATTAGATCGATCGAATGACACCTCAGCAGATCTAATAACTATATTTTATGATTAGATAGATAAGCATGTAAAAGAAGAATATCTTTTTGGATCAAATATCGATGGATTATAGATTGGATGTCCATCAAAAATTGATTGAAAATTATCAATCGAATGTCGATCAAATATTTATCGAATATTGATAAAAACCGATTGAAAAATTAGATGGAAGATGTTAATTTGGGACATTCTGCAATTATCACTGAAGTTTTTGCACCGTCACAAATGAATTATTTATGACTGATTTTCGTTAATTAATATATCTGTATTAACGGAAATTGATCGTAAATAGTTCGTCTATGACGGCGTCAAAACAACAGGGGTAATTGCAGAGCATCCCAAATTAAAATGTTTGATCTACGTTTTCAATCGATTTTGGTCAACATTCGATCAATGTTTGATCGACATTCTATTGATAATTTTCGATCAATTTTCGATGGACATCCAATCGATAATCCATCGATATTTAATCCAAAAAGATATTCTTCTTTTACATGCTTACCTATCTGATCAAAAAATATAGTTATTAGATCTGCTGAGGTGTCATTCGATCGATCTAATTTCGATCTATTTACTTTGATCAATTTTTGATCGGAAATTGATCAATTTTTTTTTACTCGGGGTACTAACGAAAGTAAGCTGGACATTTTTAAGCTTCAAAACAGTGATATAGCTACATATTCGTCGTTAAATGGAAATCTCCGTTTTTAACAAAGAATGATTGCGGTACAACAAAAACCACTGTGTTTTTCTGGAAAATATTTACTAGTAAAAGAATGCAGAATTTCTTTTAAGCACAGAAATTTTCATGTACAGCAAACACGCTTTTATAACCATGTCAATGTTTAAAACGTTACACTAAAAAAAAGTGACTTACTTTGAATCAAGTATTTCTACGTTCGTTCAAGTGCATTTCCTTCCAACAAGAAGGCTTATCTTAATTTAAAATTTGTATAGTACTTTTTCTAAGTGTGTATAAAAAGGTTTACATAGTACATTAATTTTGAGCATGATTATTTTTCCAAAACTTAAAACGAGTTTGATACCAAAATCGACATACGAAATTACTTTACTACTAGCCTGTCGAAAAAAACCTGAAACAAACGACTGTAAATTTGTTTTCTCGTTCTTGCGAAGTATGGCCATCTATTATTGTTAGGTCGACGGTTGACGAGAATTAGATTGTTGAAAGTGATGGAATTGAAAACGTTATGGATGTAGCCAAAGCCTATACATAACTCAACTGTTACGCTGGTTCGAGAAATCTCCGAGCTGCAGCTGAAAAGCTCGGATCGACGAAAAGAAAGGGCGCATAACGTCGTTGTCTCAGATTGCGCAAACCGACGGAAGCTCGACGGGCTGTTACGCCTGCCAACTGACCCGCTGGCCCAGTTTCCGAGCCCGCATCCCTTGCCGTTGTCGCATTCGAGCCCTGGCAGTTATGGACAAGCTACTATACTCAACGGAAGCAAATCGCGACGATTGTCAGGAAATCAATTCCCCCTTTGTTTCCTTGCAATCTCGCATTTTCTTTGTGCCGGTGATAATTGCGCCGAAAGACGAGGGTTAGAACAAAAGTGGCAGATGAAAATGTTGACCGACCCGTTAAAAAATCCAATAAAATTTATTTAATGCTGGTAGCTTTGAATGGTATCTTTGTTGACGGTAATTAAAACTTCCTAGAGCCGAATGTATTATGAATTAAACCATAAGATTAAATACACGCGTGAAAAGTTTTATGGGTAAAAATAGTATGATCTATTCGTTTATTAAATCAGAAAAAAACCGTTTCGTTCAAAAGTGTGCATATCATGCGCAAAGGTTTAATTATAATTACCAAATAAAATTAGGTCATCAAAACATTAGCGGAGTACGTGAAATTTGCAATTAATTCATTACAAACTGAGATTCAAACAGACGTCTGACCACAATTTTGATAATGTAGAATATCGCTATTTCTACGAAGAATTTCTTGGCATTCATTGTAGATAAATAGGAAAATGTAATCTTTTAAGAAAAAGTTGAATGTATATGAAAATAGGTCGATATAATATCGACAATACAACTACAAGACTTTCGAGAATTCTTCTTTTCTGCGTGTACAATTGAACCTTGACAATTTTTTACTGCACTTTAAACGAATAAAAGGTAGCCATTATTTTTCTAGCAATGTATTTGAATTTCAATCAATGTAAAATGCTGAATCTTAAAATTATCCTTAAAAGCGAAACTAAAACAATTATATTTTTCATAAATTTGTTGTAATGGAAAACGATGCAGCTTTTTTGTAGCGTTTAATTTCCTTTTGCAAGAAAAATATCTGGAAACATTAAATAGGTTGACAACAAGCAGGACCTAAGACAACGATTGAGTCAGTTTAGGTCAAATTAAACTTGCGGTAACAAGTGCGACGTCTGTCTTGTGAGCTTTGCGATACGTTAGACAGTGCTCGGTAGCTGTATCCAACTGAATCGTGTTCTAGACAGCTCAGTGAACACGATGCATGCTTCGCGAAGCTTTATTTGCCTTGGAAATTCCGGCATAAGGAAGTTCGGATACATCGTGCAGGATACTATTATGACGTATGCGCTATGATCCCAGGGATTGCATTTCGCTTATTGTTAATGCTCGTGCAATAACGATATCTAATTGAAGCGCTTTTCGCCTGCAGTCCTACCGTCGGCTTTATGTCCAGGGCTTATGAAATTGAATGCTACGCAGACAAAATCTTGATGCGATTTACGAATGTTTTAATTGCGATCTCGGGTGGAAGAAACAGAAAAACGGAAGAGGAATTAATGTCAAAAGTTTTGACGAGAAAATCGTCTTTACGGGTGAGATTTATAGGTCAGAACCCCGTACCAGGTTAGACAGATTTACGAATCTTACACCGACCACTTCACTTTTGGAATTCAAGATATATACTGACAAAAACAGAAAACCGTTGTTTGGATTGAATGGATCATCTAATTTTTTAATTAATTAAACGGAATTTTATTATTTGAAAAAATTAAATTAATTAGGCTAATTTATATTGAGATAATGAATGAATTAATTAAATAATTTATAAAAAGTGATTTTGTTAGAAGTAATTCACTTTTGTTATAAATTAAGTTGTATTAACGGAGTATTTGATGTTGCAACGGATTGAAAAGAATAGCAGACTGAGATTTAAATTTCCAAAAGTGACGTAGTGGACTTTGAGTACAGGTAAACCTCCTACTCTGCAACGTTGCAGTTAACAAGCCATGTTCCGCATTAGCAACGTCCTAATGTCCGGAATAATGGTCTGAATTTTCGATTCGGAGCAACAAGCCGCTTGCCGAAGAGCTCTTGACTGGTCGAGCTTATCCGCGCATTTCAGGCCAGTATTTTAAC
>JABFOV010004097.1:0-14663 GCA_022817685.1 Aradophagus sp. ZL-2020 | reverse complement strand
GGTGCCAAGCCAAGGAGAGTAAAAAG
Source organism: Aradophagus sp. ZL-2020 (assembly GCA_022817685.1). Taxonomy (NCBI): domain Eukaryota; kingdom Metazoa; phylum Arthropoda; class Insecta; order Hymenoptera; family Scelionidae; genus Aradophagus; species Aradophagus sp. ZL-2020. Next base: position 14,637 of record JABFOV010004097.1, on the reverse strand, counting down.
CCGAATGGCAGCTGCAACGTTGAGATTTCGCCTCGGGAGGACACTGAAAAGAAGAATCGCGGTCCGCCAGAATGGATACCCAGATACCATGATATACTATCATAAATGATATACTGTTTTCATAAAAAAAAGGAATTTCTACATGTCAGTAATTAATTTCTGAAAATCAGTAATTGTTTCTAGAATATATAAAGCAATTTGAAAACTATATCTGCACTCTTAAACAAATGTATTTATTATGAAAATATTAGTTTCATGATAAGTTAATTAATTTTGTAATAAGAATAATAATTTTGTTATAAAATAAATTTTACATTTTTTATTGGAATTTAAATTTTTAAAGGGGGGAGAATTTAGATTGTTTCTACCCCTCACCCCACCACTTTAAATTGAAACTTTTTAATTGAAAAAATGTCCAAGTACAAGTTTTTTGAATAATATTTAAAAGAAATCATTTTCCATGCATATACTTGTATAGAAAAATTTTATTTTAATATTCCATTGAAAGCCTGCATTTTACATACAAGTACTTATTTTTTTCTTTGTTCTTTAAAACAGAAATAAACATAAAGATTCATATCTACAATTAGCTTTCCATAAAAAAATGCTAAAAAAAGGCGCGCGTGACCTACTGAGAGCAACATGTTTTGAGATCACGTTATTGAAATCATTCCAAAGCACCGGTTGCTCCAAACTTATTCTCTTTCCTTTTTGCAAGCTGCTTGTGTCATGTTCCAAAATTGTTTCTGTAAACGATCGTTGTGCAATTTTTTTTATTATTATTTATTATTAAATTATGTACCATATATATCTATATACCTACATGTATATTATATATACTTGTTATTTTATTAATATTTCATTTGACGTCAGGCTCGTTTTTGAAATTTTATAAAATTGCACGAAAATAACTATAAACATGATTTCACGGCACTGTTTCTTTTTCATTAAGGCCTCGTCGAGTAAAACTGAAAAAGGATGTATAAATTAAACCGATCCTCCCTCTTTTTCTTTCTTATTCTTTCCTCCTCTCTTCGTCTATTAAGTAGGCTCACGAGTTGAGATTCTTACGGCTCACAAATAACATTAACGATCTTGCAAATTTAACTTGTCGCGGGGTCGTAAATTGTAATGGACCCTAGTAAAATTTAATGTATATACAATGTGGCCGAATTAAAATGATTTATTGTTTTCAATGAAGTTTTCGAAATCAATAAGTTTTTTTTAACAGTCGTTTTTATCAGTAATTATGTTTGGAAAATCATTTCAAACAATTTTTTTTTTTTTTCAATAGTTATATTTTTACTATAATTAAATAAAAAAATGAATAAATAAATAACAATTGTTTAAATAATTAATAAATGAAATAATCAATATTATAAGCACAGGAGAAAGAGACAAAATTAGAAATTAAAATACCAAATTTCAATACTTTTTGTTTTTCGATTTTCAAAATTTTTAATACTTGTTTTGTGTTGTCCTTTTGCGTTTTTATGTTTCTTTTTTTGTTCAATTAATGATCTTGATATTCGACTAATCAGATAATTAATATTTATTCTCAATTAATTAATTCACTTTTTTTACAAACATCAATTATTAAATTCTTTAATTGACTTTTAATTTAAAAATGAAAACAAATCAATCATTAATTACTAATTTAAGTTGCATTTGAAGTCTCAAATATTTAAACGGAAATGAATGAAATATAATTCAACAAAATATATTGTAATTAAGAATGAAAAATTTGTATTTTAAGATTTTAGAAAATATTCAGGTTAAATTTGCAAAACTATTAACAAAAATATATTTGATATAAATATATTGAAATACTGATATATATATTGAAATACTGAAGATAAACAGAGAAATTTTGTTGTCCAATATTATTTCAAAATCATTTTTGCCAAAACTTAATGTTTACTAATTTGACTTATCGCTTTTAAGAAAAATTTACCACAACTGCTGGAAAAGAGGTCCCAGATCTGGTTTAAGGACACCCTTTATAATCAATCGTAGAGTATATCACTTAATCTCATTAACTGTCATAAAAGCATACACCGAAAAAAAAAGTAAACACATTACCTTCCATATTAATTTTTCTGTTTTCAACTTGACATACAAAAAACATCATTTTGAAAATTATTTTCAAATTCGTAATAAGCCATTTTGACGTTTCTTACACCAAATTTTCATCCATACATAAAACATAAACAATTTCACAAAACATGTCTAAAAAGAGGAGAGAAATTGATTTAACCAAATCAACAACTTTATGTTGGAAGGTTAAGTCATTTTCCCCATTTTCAACAAAATAACTCAAACATTTCCAAAAACAACTCACCTATTTAATCCATCGTCCGATCGTCAACAATCGCCACGGGTCGAATGAATGGCCGAAAAATAATTTCCCGGCAAGTCCGAATGGAAGAATCGCGAACACTTTGGTGCGAAAATACTGAGCTGACGTAGTTCCAGTGTTGCTATTGCGACTGTCAAACTATCCGAGGGGGTTGCCGGAGGGGTTGTTGCTCGGCCTATGATTAGCTCCAACAATAAAGCTCCCCTCCACCCCTTGGTCGACGAAAGCAAGGGAGCAAATGGCAGCAAAGTGTTCCGCCTGTTAGGAGTCGTTCATTTTCGTCAGCTTATTTGTGCGTGTGCGTGTCCGCGAAAGTCGAACGCGGGTGGATCGAAACAACGGTGCTCGAATGGAGTCCGCCGAGCGACTGTTACGTCTCGATTCCCGGCTCGCCGTGAAACGTCGATGCAGCAGCGTTCAGCGATCAGCTGAAAAAAAAAGAGAAACATTTAGGGGGCGAGAAACTGGATTGCAAAGTTTGAGTTTCAAAATTGGCGCCAAAACCATGACATTGATAGTTAGATAGAAATATATGTAAAAATGAAACAGTGAAAACTGATAGGGGAGGGGGTTTGGAGGAAGGTGGGGGTTAAGAGGGCAGAGGGTCAGGAATTTTACACCTACACATTTTACAAAATTATTGTATTTTTTAATTCTAAAGCAAAAGGAAATGAACGAGAAATTAGTCACTATCTTGTCTATTTTTCTCGATTCTTTAATTTCTTTCTTTTATTTGATTACATAAATGCATTAATCATCTAAAGTAGTGGTTTACTGATGTCGCTCCAAGTTAATTTAATTAACAAATATCCATGTAAGATCCTATGTAGTATTTTTTTTAGATGAAATTTCACTAAAACTAAACAACTTTTATAGATTTGGAGAGTTACCACGAAGATTCGTGCGTCAGATTTCTACATAAGATCCTATGTAATTTTAGTAACGTAATTATGTATTTATATGAATTATCGATTTTCTGTTATCCTACATGAGTTGTTACAAAAATTGATTGAGTCTTACAAGATTGTACTCTTAATGATTTATGCATTAATTAAAATTCAATGGCGAATATCTCATTTTGCTGAAATAATAAAAACTAATCAATAACGACGGTACAAAACAAACAACCAAAATCAACAATGTAAGTATCCAAAATGTAGGAGAATTTAAGAGTTTGTGATATACCCAATATACGTTTCCATCGTAAACCCTAAACAATGATAAAAACAATTATTATAATTTTAAATGCATTATTTTGAGAATACTTTTCTGCTAATGTTGAATTATGAAAAATAAGAGAATACATACATTTTAATTGAACAATAAGAAATGGATAAAATGAAGAAAATCAATATGGACATAAAAATGCTCGAGACGAATGGTAGCGACCAAAAAGAACTGTGAAGCAAAATCTGAGAGAAAATAAGTAAATTAGTGTACATTTTTCCAAAATGAAACTAAGCATATATGATTCGAATTACATTAATATCATAAGTTTACCTGAAGATTTGTAACCAAAGTAACAAGATGTATAATAAAAACGCTGTAACACCAGAGATCTGCTGGGGTGCTATCATGTAAATTAACTGTATTGGTGGTCCAATAAATATAAGACACAAAATAAATGACACTGGCATGCCATATTCCTGAAAAATACATGCATGATTATAATTATATATTACAATGAAAATTTTCCATAATTTTAATCCTTATTCTAACTTATTTCAATTACGTCCAAAACTATGAAAACGTTTTCGTACAAAATATTGTATTAAAAATCAAAAATTGCATGTGAAATTCAAGATTATTTAATAGATAATTAATTTTCTCTTTTCATATTTAATAAAAATTTGAATTTTCTTTCTAATATCATTCTCAACTTTTTCCTACATTAAAATTTTTTAGTTAATGTATTCATAAAATTTATGATAAACAGTTTACCAATTTCAAGCCAAAGTATAAATCGAGAAGTGCACAATAATCCATTATTGCTATGACATCGGTACAGTACAGGATAATTCAGTAACTTTTCACCTGAAAACTTTTGTTCCAATAATCCATATAACAAAACTGGGAGCGAGGAAAACATGATGTTGAAACACATCATAAACATACTATCATACAAAGCCTGTAACAAGCATACGATTAGATTTAATTTTCATTAAACATGACTCAATGAAAATATGATTTAGTGAATGAAATTGATCGCAACGATATTAACGACTAATTACTTGCGTTGAAAATCCATTGTGGATGCTATAAAAGAATTGTGGTAAAACGAAAACAACGTTTTTGTAGAAGAAGTATAAGATAAGGCTACTAATCCGCTCGTAATACCAATGACCGTGCACCAGAAGAGCTTTTTTCAAGTGCATAAATTTCGTGATTGCAAAGTCTGCACTCATGGCTGCCTGTCGTCCTTCTTTGCCAAATATTCCTATTCCTACATGGGCCTCGATTATCATTGATACATCATTACCACCGTCACCTATGGCTGCAGTCAATGGTGGTTTTTTACATTTTTTTAACAACTGAACCATCTGAAATAAAAAACGTTGCATAATTTGTCGTTTGAATAGCTGGGAAGTAAATCTCCTTCCCCGAATTGGCAATGAAAAAACCCTATTTTTAAAATGTTAATGAAGAACCTCCATTTTAAAAATTCTCATCTTCAAATTGACAGTAAACAACTTTTATTATCAAATTGGTACGAGGAATTTCTATTCAATTGATTAGTATTTGTTAAAAACAATTTTTAATGATTAGTACAAATGATTCTGAAATTAAGAACTTTCTTCAGATTCATAAACTTAAAATCTCTCTTTACTGTTATAACATTTTTTTTTTTTTTTTGACAATTTTTCATTGCTAATTTAAGAATACGGTTTTTTTTGCTTAATCATTGAAATGTTAAAATCAAACATTTACCTCACTTTTTTGCAAAGGTGACATTCTGCAACAAACCACTGAATAACAAGAAATGGCAACCGTTCTGAGTAAACCTCGAAAATATTTATATGCAATTTTTATGCTGGTACCGTCAATCATCAAACCGTACTGAGCTGCCGGTTCCAGTTTAATTCTTCTCCTAAAATAATAAGCTTAATTATTCTTTAACAGAATGATAATTAGTTTAGGTACTATTTTATAATTAAATTGATTGTACTAGAACAGTTTTTTCAATGTGAAATTTCAAATTTAAATAATTATTTCTCAATGTATTTTCTTGATTTATTCTTAAGTGAGTATAAAAAATTAAAATAATTACTCGAATGTTATTAGAGTCGTGTAACAATTTTCAAGGTCATTTATCCTCATCAATTTCAGAATTTCGGTACCTCTTTTAAAATGGCCACATGAATAAGAAATATTTTCAGCTGTTTCTGCTTTGTCGCCTGTTAGAATCCAAATCTTTAAGGGAAAAAAGTGAGATAAGTCGTTTTTAGAAGGGATATTAAACTATTTATATAAATAATATTATAATAAGTAATAGTAATAAAAAAAAACTAATATGCCTTTTATTTGACAAGCCTATTTTTTATGATTACTTTGATACCAGCAATCCTTAGACTTTCAATAGTTTCTTGAACATTCTCCTGCAAGCGATCCTCGACTGCTGTGATACTCAACAGAGTTAAGCCACTTTCAATTTGTTTGTAAACTGCATCAACTTTTACGTTTCTCTCAGGTCCAATCTGTTGTTGAGCTTCTTTAACACTTTTTATCCAATTTTCGTATGTAATACTGTCAATCCTTTTATATCCAATCACAAGTGTTCTTAGTCCTCTCTAGCAACAGTAAATAATGTACAAAAAAAAAAGGAAAAATTAATTAGGGTATTATTTGGCGAAAGACAAAAGCAAACATTACCATTGAAAAATCTGAGACGTGTTTTGAAGCATTTTTAATCTTGCCATGACTTATCAATGGAAATATTGCCGTATCGGCTCCTTTACAATAAAGCCAAATTTCATCCTCAGAATCTTGTACGATTACAGACATCCTCTTTCTATCTACAAATAAAAATCAGTGAATTATGTACATCCAGCTTCTAAGATTCACATGATTATTTTGCATTAACTTTATGCTATTTGATAATTAAAAATTGCTCATCAAATTAAAAACAATTCAAGAAAGAATCAAACTCTTATCTTAAATGCAATCTTAATTTTAATTATTATATTATTATATGATAAACATTAAATATCGGTAATGCAGAAATCTTCAACAATTTTTTCATATATGCGTCAACATATCATATCACTTTTGTTTAATAAATTAATAACTATAATTACACACCAGAATTGAATTCTAAGATGTCTAATCGTTTGAAATAAAGTATTTGGTCACAGATTTGGATTTCTATAATGTTGTCTTTACATCTCTGAAAAATCACGCCGCATCTCGCACTGGCTTCCACCAAGGCTTTTTCATCAGCTGATGCTGCCTAAAAATAAATAAAATACTTATATTAACAAACATATAAATTCATATAAAAAAAGTTGGGATTTGTCTTCTACTTGGAGCATATTTTTTATATGCTTACATCAATTGAATCTTTAATATTTGTACAAACCTCATATTCCGGTAAATCTGGGTGCATCAATAGGGAACTGTTGACACGAGTAATTTTCTTTCTCTTGAAACTGTCACGATATTCAGATCGGCGTAAAATTGCACTTGCTCTTACACTCTCCGAGGCAACACGTACCGTATGGCATAAGGAAATACTTAGAAAGAAGTGCCAAATGTCCGGCTACAAATTATTTTATTATTGTAGTAATTTTGAATGGAATGTTATTTCCAGTGACTGAAAATTCGAAATTTGACACAGGAACCTATGAAGGAACTTATTTGGGATTCAACCTATACCTTCTAGCAATCTACAAAGATTCTCACATGGATTATGAATGGATTGATTAAGTCATAGCTTACATGGAAACCTATATAGAATCTTGAGTGGTTTCTATGTAGGAATCTCAAAGAAACCTTACCGTACCATCTAGAAACTTGTCTTACTTTAAAATGGGTGATAAGTTGATTAAATTCTACCTATATGAGAATCTATCTAGATTTTTAGATGATAAAAGTTTTCTTGTAAAAGCCCAAATAGGTTTTTATATCAAATTCTTACATAAGATTCTAAGTGAATGTATTTGTAGAGTTAATACTTGTAGACATTTCTTGTCAAAGTAAAGTTTTAAATACCTTCCAAACCGTTAATTTGACAGCATCTCTTTCGTCACCGTTAGGTGGTAACAGATACAAACAGCCATCGCAGTCATTTTCCATATAAACTTTATCGTTGATGGCACATCTTCGGAATATCATCAAATTTTCTGTAAGCGTTCCAGTTTTGTCGCTTAGTAGATATTGAACTTGTCCCAACTCTTCATTTAAATCAGAAGTATTTACAATTGCCGACTGATCATTTTCTTCGTCATACATTTCGAGGTCCCAACAAAAAAAACGAGAAGACAGAAATTTTTGCATTTCTAAAGTATTTGAATTTCATAAATATACAGTTAAAAATTTTCTATCTTATGTTTTTCATTCATTTTAACAATTATATATTTTAATGTAAACATATTATTCTTACCTGCTGTAACGTATAAGGAAATGGGCACAACATAATTGTAAAGAATTAAGAAATTAAAGAAATCTTGAATAACAGAAGATGTACCAATAGTATTTAGGTAACCGAGGTATGAGTTCCAATGACTTTTCACTTCCCAAATTTGTTTCAATATCATTGACAATATAGTTCCGCAAAATAAAATCACAATGAATGTGATTAAATACCTGTTTATTGACCTATGAAATGAAAGACGATACTTAATTAAAAGAAAACTTATAAAAAAACTAAACTGATTTAAAAGAAATTAAAAAAACATTCGAATCATTACTGATATGGAAAGCCAGACAGGTTTCCATGTAGGACCCCAAAGAAGTTGCTATATAGATTCCAATGTCAAATTTCTACATAGAATCCTACTTGGTTTTTCGTTAGGATACTTCTATGAGTAACTTTACCTCTCAGCCGTAGAAAATTTACAAGTTGCAGTTTTCGAATTCAGTGATAGCTTTGTTTCTTGTCCCGTATAAATGGCACACCCAATCACATAATCTGTATCCTTAAGTTTTGCTCCTCTAAGTAAAAGATTTTCCACTGAGAGATAGCCACGAATCGTTTCATCATTCATATGGGCAGTGATTACTCCTTGGAACGTGTAGAGATCAACCATAGGATACTGACACGTTATGATTGCGTTCATTGTACCTATTTCGTGGATTGTGTAATCTAATAAATCTTTGGGAACGTATAAAGTCTGAAAATAAAGAAAATGTGTTAGACAAACGTCCCATTTTTCATGTAATTAGAATTGTTTTAATTATAAAAACTCAAGTGAAACTTAGAACATACTTTTCATTAAAAACATTTTTTTCATAAGGTAGTCATGTTGATATAATTTCAACAAAGTGTTCACTTACTTTTAAATTTGTTTCCCCATCTAAATTAGAAGTTGTAACATAACAGCAGTTATCGTCGTTAGAACTGTGTAGCAAAACAATATCACAAGGTATATCCTGGTCACGGGTCACTTTGACCAAGTCTCCGACAACTATATCCTGACATTTTATTTCCTATTGACAAAAACAAAAATAAACATGGGAACCCAAATAAGGTTTTAGATTCTTATCTTTAAGATTCTACATAGAAATTGATACCATCTATAAACCTATACAGGTTTTCATGACGGTTTGATTTCGTCAAATCATTACTCATATGGAAACCTAAATAGAAATCTGGGTGGTATAGATTTCTATGGATTCGTTGTGATTCTAAGTAGGAACCCATTCTATCTAGGAACCAATGTGAATTTTCGTCAAATCATTACTCATATGGAAACCTAAATAGAGTTCTGGGTGGTATAGATCTCTATGGATTCGTTATGATTCTAAGTAAGAACCCATTCTATCTAGGAAGCAATGTGAATTTTCACGTCGATTTGCATTGATTAAATCATTACCAATATGAGAACCCACATAAAATCCTAGATGGTGTAGGTTTTTCTACAGGTTTCTTTGGAATCTACATAAAGATCATACCATTTAGACATCTATGCAGGTTCATTCAATTATCATTCATATGATATATCCAAATAGGTTCCTAGATGGTACTGGTTTTTACGAAGGAGGACGGTTTTTAGGAAGGATGGACGAACCTATGGAGGTTCTTATGTGAGTTAGATTTTATCTAATCAAATTACTATACAGGGTCCTATATAAGAAAGGTTTACATGATCTCATTATATTAACCTGAATACATTTGTTACGGACGACTGTTATCAATGAATAATTCATTCTGCAATCTAAACAGTATTGCGTGTAACTCTCATAGCCTTGCTTGCATGCTGTGACGGATATAACTAACAGCAGTGGGAATAAACTGGTCAGAGGTGAAATCGGCGAGTCGATCACTAATGTTATAATAGAAGATACCAAAAAATAAAAGTTGGCCACCCTACGAAATTGCTCAAACAAATTTTTTGGTATGAAGTTCCATAGAGTATACTAAAATTCAATGAAAAAAATCTGTTATTTTTTTCCTCTTTGTGTAATCTTATTTAATGGCATGTTATACAAAATAATTTATAATATACATAATCAAGAAGAAAAAAAATACCTTGTTTGACACTATACGATTTCGAGGATAATGCGTTTTAGCTGGATCATTATCTGGAGATATTTTAACAACTCTATTTTTTGAATTAGATACATTTGTATCATCCTAAAACATAAAAATAAAAAAATATTTATAACAAATAATAAATAGCACTATTTATTAAGTAGCAATGTTTTAAATAAATAATACTTTTTTGACATATATTCGCATATTATTCGATTTTAAAATAATCAATCTATTTTCTATATTTATTAAACAATATATATGTAAATAAATAAATAAATAAATAAATTAATAAATAAATAAATAAATAAATAAATTCTCACATCAATTCCAAAATATTTGATGCTGCGTCTCCCACTTGATCTAAAACTTCTCGAAGTTCTATTCCACATGAGAAAAATTATTTTCACATTGATTCAAATATAAATGATGACTGATTTCGTTGACTGTTCATAAATCTGATGCACACTGATGCCTTTTAGCTTCTTTGATCGTTAGTGTTAATTATAGGTTTTAATCAATCTTAATTACTTTTCGCACTTTGATTGATCGTAATATTATAATATAAAATGCAAACCAGTCTTATTTCTGTTAACAAATTATAAATAATTATACAATTTTAAATGAATATTAAACAAATATATTATTTTAATATTTATATAATTATTATTATTAATCCAATTTAAACCACTGAAATCGTTGTTTTATAAAGTTAAACCAATTAAAAACCATTTGAGATTTTCTCCCTTTAAGTGAGCGGCATTTAAGAAATTATACAAGATTTCTACAGTTTCAACATTTAAGCGTTTTTTGTTAAATAATAAAATAATTGAATCTAAGAAGAAAAAAAAAGAAAGAAAAGGTGAATTTTCTTTTAAATCTATATTGTTGAAGCATCTCAAAAAATAAAGGGAGAAATTAACAGAAAATAACTAGCATTTTCATGGTTTGGTGCCAATTTTAAAGTTCAGACTTCGTCTTAATGAATATTTGTACCTATAATTATGAAATTTTATAAACATCATAATAAATATGAATAAATGTTAAATTTTTATTTACATATGTACATGATAATTATGCTTTCTTGCAAATAACTTCATCTTTCTTCATCAGGACTGTCCTCATCAGCATCATCTGAATCACAATGATCATCAAACTTATCCAATTCCTCATCATGATTTTCCAAGACCAACTTTTTCAGTTGTTGAAGCATTTCCTCACTTTCTATATTGTTTAATCCACATTTTTCTGAAACACAATATATAATAAGATTTTTTGTTTCGTCAATAAATACATTAAAAAATATATAACTAAATTTCAACATACCTTTTTTCCTCAAATAAGTTCTTCTTTTTCTTTCAGGCAACAGTTTTAAAATTTCCTGTTCCTCGTGCTTCAACTTTTCCAGTTCAGCGTTGCTTATACCTTGAGGTAGAACCAATGGTTTTTTGTCGCCGCATTTTGGACAACATTCGTTTTCCTTTGAGCATGGTGTACACATTATATGATACGAATGTTTGACGGTTTTTTGCTGGCACTTAGTACACTTTGACGGCGCGTTGACAACTTTGTATTTTTTGTATTTGATTCGCCATTCGAGTTTCTCTTTACACCTTTCGCATACGTTTACTATCTCGATGCTGTTAATAATTTTGGTTTTATGTGACTTGTCGTGCAAATTGTTTTTAAAAGCGAATTGATTTTTGTACTTCTGAGCCCTGGTGCGACTTGCGTTGCCTTTTTGACAGCTCATTGTATTCTAAAAGAAAAGAAAATTTATTTATATATTTTTTTTATAATTTTTCAATCATCGTTTTGTTATAAAATATTAAAAAGACAATTTTTATTGACGATTGGTAGGTTTATTTGATTAAATACAATTTTTACTTACAAATTAGTCTTATAAATTAAACACAGAAATTAAGAGTTTATTTTTTCTTTTTTCAAAAATATTGTGCCATAATAGAAGTAAATAAAAAAAAGTAGAGTATAAGACTATTTTTATTATGTTCATTTTTATACAAATTCAATAATTGTGTTAAAATTGTATTCAGTTGAAAAATTAAAATTAAAAATGAATTTGATTGTCCAAACCTGTCAAAATTGGAGGATTTAAAAAAATGTTTTTCGATTATAATACATTAAAATTTTTCCATCAACATAGTATCATTTTTAATATATACTTTATTTTAACCTATAACTTAAAACAATTTAATAATGGAACAATGGAAATACTTTTTATTTACATACCTCTAACTGAATATGTAATTTGTATATTATATATACATCCAATTAAAATCATATGTACAATTAAATAATTATTAATAATTAAACATAGCTTTATTTATTTATTTGGGATGTAGGTTAACCGGAAAATGGAACTTGTGTTATTTAAGTATCGATATACCTTACGATACTAATCGATACATGCAATCGAATCGAACTTGCATTCACGATATTCCGCCCAATTATTTACTTTAAAGACGAAAAAATAATTGATTTTTGATTAATCAAATTAATTTTGATTGACATCCCCTCTCCTTCTTTTCCAATTAAATAATTTTTCTTCGAATGCAAGTAAAAAAATCCCATTAACAATAGAACATAAACCCAAAGGGTTTGTTGTCCTTTTTCAACTTAGCACGAAACATTCCACAATAAAAAAGGAAAAAACATACAAAAAAAATTTTCCTAAAAAATACAAAAAAAATTTTCCTGAAAATAAGAAGTTTTTGTTATGAAAAAAGAAGTATTATTCAGTTTATACAATACGTTCTTTTTCAAGAAAAAAAAAAGTTTATTTTTAAACACTCACACATATCAGTATATATATAGTGTTTTCAAGCAGAAATAATTAATCAAAAAATTTATGTAAATTAAATCATCTATTTTTTTTTATTTAGAGAGATTAGAGAACAATGTTTTTGCTAGAAACATTGATTTTGGAGCGACGTAATAATGTCATCTATCTTTTTTCAACATACCAGTTCAAATATTTTTGTCTCTTTTTCACCTGCTTAGATCTGCCGAATAAAATTACGCTGCCCTAACCTCAAATTCAAGTAACATCAACAATTAATATTTTGGTGTATTTATAATTAATTATCGAAATTAATTATTTTAACACATGTTTCGTAAAAGTAAATAAAAGTATAACCAATCAGGTAATAAGCATTAAAGCTCTTCAATTGAATAATTTGCTTTAGTTGGAGAATGTTAGTATCGGCAGTAAGTAATTGCATATATTTTTAAACAAACTTGTGAAAGAAGGAAAAAATACTGACACTGTACAAAATTAACGTTGCTTTTCCAGAAATATTTTAAAAATGTTGCAAAATTCAAAAGGCATTCCAAAAGTGTTCAATAATAGTAGAATAATTCACTAATAATAGAACTTTTAAATTGATTAAGGATTAATTTTATAATTTGTATTAATTTATTACATAATCATCCCGTTTTTTATATTTCTAATAAAAAAAAGTTTTTACTATCTTTTTTTTAAATAATAAGATTTTCTTAATAAAAATCTCAAACAAAATTTGACTCCAACAATATAACAACATTTAAAAGGCAGATAAGCTTAAATGATTTTTACCCATGTTATGAGTCAGTTTTTGAAATTAAAAAAGTTGCTAATTTTGGACGATGAAGTCGCTGTTATTACTTCAAAATAATATTTCAAACTGACCAATAATTTTATTTTATTTATGTTTTTATTTTAAACACAATATTCATACACAATGATATTTATATATAATTTGATACGTATAACTATATTTTTTATTTATATTAATAATTAATAATTGTTGCAGTTTCATGGGATTTTCCAGTTTCATCAAATCCATTCTTGTGGGAATTCCAATCGGGATAACCATTATCGATACAGTTGGAACTATTGCTTGCGTCGAGGGTATTTCCATGCAACCAGTTCTGAATCCCAATGTGCGCGACAATGATTACGTTTTTATGAATGCTTGGGCTGTCAGAGGTTACGACGTCCATCGTGGTGATATAATTTCGTTCACTTCTCCTAGAAAACCAGACGAAACTTTAATTAAAAGGGTCATTGGCCTTAAAGGAGATTTTATTCCAGTATTTGGGAAAACATACGAAGTTCATGAGGTTTACAATGAATTACTTGTTTTTCTAGATAATTATATATTTACAATTACACTGCAATGATTTTTACAGTTTTAAAAAGATGACCAACTGAATTGCAAAGTCTTGACTTCAAAATTGGCGCCACACAAACCATGACTTTGCTGCTCAAATTAAAAGATCTTAAAAAGAATCGACCTCTTTCCTATATTTTTAATGGCAATTTCGGTTATTGTTATTATTATTCAATTATTCAAAAAAAAAAAAAAAAAAAAAAAAATTAAAACGCCGGTTTTGAACAAAAAATCACAATTTTTCACAAATTCATCTCTTGAAAAAGTTCTCCTGTTCAAACTCACACAAGAACAAAAAATCTAAAAACAACGACACATCCCCATATAATCATATAGTTAGACTACAGATCTGCTCGTGATTGTAACAAACAAACAATGACGCAGACTATAATCATGTCATCTAACGCATCAGTGCA
>JABFOV010004096.1:0-14665 GCA_022817685.1 Aradophagus sp. ZL-2020 | reverse complement strand
CTTTAAAATTAATATATAGAATGACACCGCAAGTATAAGCTTCGAATTCAAGTTCATAAAAGCCTAGTATTTCTATTTAAAATTATATAAGAACTCACTGACAGTGTTATTGTTTACGTGAGAAATATTTGGTTTTTTGGAAGATAAATGTATAACAAGGTTCTCAATATTTATTGTCTAAAATTAGTATCATATAAAAAAAATATAATTTGCACCATAGAAGGTAAAATAATATTCTCTTTCAAGTGCTTTCAAGTGCTCATTCTATAATGACCGAAAAAAGGAACATTTCATGTAAATATTTTTTTGCAGAATATAGAGATATGGAATTGCAAAAGAATTAATGACAGTTTCTCAATCAAAATAATTATTAATGACCTCAAATTAAAGTCCTTTTTATATATTGTCTGACATAGGTTCATTTTGTATCACTGATTTTTTTTTTTTAATTAGTGTCTACAAATAACATTAGTTTGATTTGAATTAGTGAATAACGTCAATTTGATTTGATGTGGTGAATAACGTTAATCTGGTCGGGAGCGATCGAAATGCTGTGCGCGACTTGATACAAAATACAAGAGCCTTTCGACGAAGCGATTTTTCCCGTGAGTTGAGCTGACACCTCACTGGGTTTTGAAGCCGGCGGTGGCGCCACAGTAGTGATGTTGGCTCTTACCTCGGTGCGTGGTTTGGATTTTTTAATGGGAGCAGAACTGGCGGCGAAACTGACCGATTCGAGTGCAAGTAGCCTATTATTAAGAAAAGACTCCAATTGAGTCCACGTATGATAATTGGTGTCGGTCATCGACAATTCCCACGCCTTGCGCGTGGCCTTGTCTAGTTTAGACGCGGTGAAGTGGACAAGAACATCATGGACGACATCTCTTTCCAGATTAGTAAGAGCCTGTATTGTATCATTAGTCGCGTTCAAGAGGGTACGCCGTTCAGTCTCCGATTCATGGGTGACAGCGGGAACATCGAATAGGTTAGACATTTACGTTGATACAAGTTGCCTTTTGTTAGCATAACGCGATTTCAACAGATCCCAAGCGGTGTGAAAATTGCCTGCAATGACTGTTATGTTTCTGACCAGAATCGCGGCATCGCCCTCTAGGCACGATTTGAGGTAATGCAGTCGCTGCAAATCATCAAAAAAATTATCATTAATAATGAGAGAATTGAAATAGTCACTGAAGACGGGCCAATTCGTATAAGACCCGGTTAAATGTGGCAAGTTTATGCGGGGTACTTACGTGACATGTCTCATAGATATATCAAATGCTTGCGTCGCAGCGGTGGCAGAGCAACTAGATGTAGTGACCAGCTACTGCTGCAGCTCATCGGTGATATCCAGATAAACTGAAGCTCTCGCGTGGTGTACACGTCTTCCTTGAAATTAGGATGATGAGCCAAGATGTTCGGTGTTGCGACTCCTACCGTGCGGGAGTGCACATTCCGATATTCTTCCCACAATCTTTCAACGTAGGATAGTCGACATGCAGCCTTGGCAGCCGTGACTTGGGTGCCATCTGCAAGGAACGCTGTTGCGGTCACAATTGAGCCAAATAATTGTTTACCTTCGTGTATAATTGCTCACACTCGTGTGCCTCGGACTGCCCTGAATACTCTGACTGAGTTTTCAGCATGATCATTGTTAACTGGGTCAACAGTTAAGCAAACAGGGAGACTCTAAGACAAAGCGCACGGAGTTCGCGGACTCTCAGTCGTGTCGCTTGACTTGTTGTCCACGCAAGGTTCCACCAGCAACGGGCCGCTTGGTCAAGCAGCGGAGCGCGTGAGCTTTAGGTTCACGAGTGTCCCAGCTCGCACGGTTAAGGAAGCACTGCTAACGACGTAGCTATGACTGTTTACGCGGCTATTACACTTAGTGCGAGGGAGCGGCAACTCACGACCTCGAGCACTCGGCATCAGTCAGTCAACGTTTGCGTAATTGCTGCCGACGGCCAGCGGTATCACTAACTCAGGGATGCGAGTCACCTGTCAATGCCTAGCGGCTTCGCAGCGTTTGTGCACGGCAGCTGGAGCATGAAGCTAAATAATAAAATCATTCATTTCAATTGCGATGAGCGGTAAGGGCTCGTTCTGTATTCTTCAGGCGGACGGCTACCGCGTATTGCCGATTACAGTGATCCTTCTGCGACAACAGCAAGGCGAATGTCACGAAAGAAAGGAGACAGCCTGGTGGTAGCAGCGCGGCGCGGTGCGGAAAGACTGGAAATCTCGCCAAACCACGCTCTGCGAAGACACGCGGCCTAATTGAACAGCGAAGTCGCGTAGCCGGGAAAAACTGAAGAATTTGGCGGATTTTTCACAACCATGCGTTTGGCCCGTGGTCGAACTTATTTTACCGTAGCTCGAGAATGCCGAAATACATTGAGTCGCTTATCACATAATCAAAGAAAACAATAACACAGCGCGTGCTCGATGCTGACTAAAATTGCCTATTTTATTATTCGACGCGAATACAAGACGTTATATTCATAACGTGACAGCAACCTATGCTAGATTAATTGCTTGTTACGTATGCGTAACGTAATTAATAATTAAACACTTTTTGAAT
This sequence comes from Aradophagus sp. ZL-2020, assembly GCA_022817685.1. NCBI lineage: Eukaryota > Metazoa > Arthropoda > Insecta > Hymenoptera > Scelionidae > Aradophagus > Aradophagus sp. ZL-2020. The sequence continues at coordinate 12,084 of JABFOV010004096.1, read as the reverse complement.
TATAAGATACTCACACATAAAACTTACTTAGATCGAGTATCACATTGTCGTCACATAATTATTAAAATATGAGTTATGAATTAAATAAATAAGAATTTTGAACATCAATTTATTATTATTGTTAAAAACTGTTAAAACTATATGCATATAAAAAAGCCAACTTTTTTGTCACCGAAATCATTTGTGTCATCAGTTGTAACTCATTAGTAATTTCCGCCTATTTCATTTAAGCCTTTTCGTCGCAAGTTGCGCTGTCATCTATCGTCTGAATTATATCTTTTACTCTAGAGATGACCTCCCTCCAAATTAGTGAATAGATCACATGGGTTACCCCATCTTTTCAAAGAAGCTGAGCCGTTCGACGGTGAAGCTAAGCCGAACAGATACTGTCAATCCATCGGTAAGTTCGAAATAAAATCGAATTCTGTTGGTCGAAACAGCCTAGGATTAGTTCGGCACAGGAACGAGCATTCGATAAAATGGCACATGCCAAGTTGAATTACTATTCAAATGAAAAATAAAACGAAATTCATAACTAATCTTATTACCCTTATAATCCCGTCCTTCCCAATTTTATGCAAAAGCGGTCACCGTTAATATATATCTACTTCTTCCTATTGTTTAGTCGTTGAGGATTAAACAATTCAAACAACCTTGGTAAAAAGTGGGCACCACTGTTTGCCCGTCAATGACCCCACATTTAATTATTAATCACATGTGGTGATGTTTGGGTAGGAGTCATGGGCGCCGGCAGATTTTATTCAAAAAAGGATAATAAAAATATTAACAGGTTAAATGAAAGAGGACATTAGATGGTGCCTCAGCACCTTCTTTTGTCTTCTTTTAATTAACCTGTTTATATCTTTGTTGTCCTTTTTCGAATAAAATCTGCCGGCGCCCATGGTAGGAGTTAAATTTTTTTGGTTGATAGGTTCCGCGTGCCTCACGAGGACAAGGCTTGAATATACAAAGTTAGTTCGATTTTGAAATATATTCTTTTATAAAATATATTTCTTTTAAATTCTGAAGTTATCTACTAAATTTCCTTGCTATTTTCATTTTCTACTTTATTTAATTTACCCGCGTGGGAAAAGAACGTCTGGTAGGAGTATGGGAACATGTCTGGTAACAAGATGGGAAAAGTCTTGTATGGATCTTGTAAGAGTTTAAAACATTTAATTTTAATTACCATTAAGATCTTATTCCCCTGCTAGGGACTGCAAAACCTTGTCGTTGGTGCAGGGGCTTAGCTTAGCGTGCTCTGACGCCGCCAACGTCAGATCTGAACGTCAGAAAGAATGTAGGATACCTATAAACAGGCTCTCCTGTGTGACTAAAAGGATCCCTATAGACGGGCTTTCCTGGTGATTGTTGAATGCATGAATGTATGTATGTGGACGGGAGGAGCGGCGGAAACGGGACGGTCCACCAACGGGATTCGATGGAGCAGCGGGGCTCAGCTGAACTACCGGGACCCAGAGGATGAGGACCCGGGGCTACTAAGAAGCAGTTCCCCAATGATGTTTGTAGCAGCGCAGCTCAGTGGGTTGCCTGAGATCCTGGGAGCCCATAGGGTCAGGTTAGCGCCCCAATCCCAAGGTGTGAGACACCGTGCTGACAGGATGTATGGTACATGTGTAATATATTCTCAAAGGTTCCCTTTGGATACCTGGTGCCCTCCATCGTATACAGGCCTTACCTGCACATGCGGGGCTCTGCGCGGGCGGGTCTTTTTTCCCTATCAACTCGTGGGAACCAAATGGAGGACACAAAAAACAAAAACAAAAATGCGGCAAACGAAGACAGGACTGACGATAACGTCACTGGTGAGGTCTCTGGCCTGAAACCAGACGTTTCTTACGTAACGGACGTCAATATGACTGACTTATGCACAACTGATGAGTTCTCTGGCCTACAACCAGGTGCGAGAGAAACAAGACAAAAAAAGAAAGACCAGGGAAGGCTGTTAGGAAGGCTAGGGCGATGGAGCTGACGGAGGGGAGACCCGTCGTGGACGTAGCCCCCGACCCGGCCCAGAACCTGAAACGTCCTAAAGGCGCTAACGACACGCCACCGACAAAGGAAAGACCGAAGAGACAGAAGACGGTCGCGGACGGATTGACGGATGCCCAGGAACTGACCCGCTGACGATGGTTATTATGTCTGTGGATTACCCGGACACGGCCCTCACTTAGAGGCATCTCGGTTTGCTTAGGCAGGCTGTGTGGACGGAAACTGAGAAGTTGCCGTCAACGCAGTGGCCGAGATTCTCAGAGAGCTTCTGCAGGTGGGAATCCATCATTACGATTACGCATAACAACCACTCCAAAGACTGGTTTATTAACCACTTTGGAGTGTTTATGGAGCGGGTAAACACGGAGGGATAAGGGTGGAAGGGATTGAACTTCTCCAACGCTACTGGCGCGCCACGGTTTGGGTACCCATCGCAACAGCGGTGGGCGACTCGTTTGTGACCATACTGGGGCGTTTGGCAAAGTTCAATCCTACACTGAAAACGGCGCCTTGGCGTTGCTACGCCGGTGTGAAGGGTAGGGCAAAGGAAGATGGGGAGGAGGGGGAGGAGGGAGAAACTCTCGTGTTGGGAATTCCCGAATCCCAATTGGGTCCTCTCAAGGCCCTTCAATGCAAGGCAGATTCACGGTCCGGGTGACCGATCCGAAGCCGGGTGCCGGGACCTCGGTCCTCCCCCCCCCCCCCCAGGCGGCTGAAGGGCGGGATAAACTTCCCGTAAACATGGAGGAGAGCTAAGTTAGTCGGGCTCAGTGATTATGGTGGCTGTCGTTTCTCTGTCTTTTGTCTTTCTGTCTCACAAATTAACTTGCACCGGAGCAAGGATACCGCGTCTAATTTTAGCGCGGCGTCTGTCAATGGTGCAAACAGGGATATCTCTAGTACAAGAACCTTATGTGGTCAGGGGAATGGTCAGGGGTCTAGGTGCGGGGTACGACGTGGTCGCGGACGGGGCGACAGGTAGACCAAGAGCGTGCATTGCATTGAAGGGACTTGGTGGAAAGCCTCTTTCCCAATTTGTTTGCTGAGATCTGGCTGCGGTCTCCTGCAAGGTCAATCTTACGAGCCGAAGGATCATAGTGGTTATCGTCTCGACGTATTTCTCACATGAGTAGATCACTGCAGGTATAGAGGTCTAGAGGTGAGCAGAAGCTGCCCACAGGATGGTGTGCTGTCACCACTGCTCTGGCTGATTGCGGTGGACAGCCTGCTGGTCAGACTTGCGGAGGGGGGCTTCTTCGTAGGTGGCTACGCGGATGAACCTTCATTATGATCAGAGGCTTTTTTTTTGGATAGTGGGGACTGAGATCCGGAACATTGATATGAATATTCAAATCTGTGCTCCTACCACGAATCACCTATGGTGGAATAGCCTGGTGGAGATCAACTAACACGAAAACGAATTCGGAGAAATTAGACAGGATCAGAGAAGTGATTCTAAGGACTATCACAGGGGCCATGCGGACCACCCCGACAGTGGCACTTGGAGTACAGATCGGAATTGCTCACTTGAAAGCAATCATTAAAGGAGCAGCCATCAAAACTGCTGTTAGACTTTTCACACCGGAACAAAACTTCGAAGGAGCACTCATAAAGCTCTCCGTTGTTTTCCGGCAAATACGCGAGCTGGGATGCCCGGACTATATGGGAGAGCTTACCCTCCACATAGACTTTCGGGTACACCCCCCTGTCCGTACTGAACACCACGATGGTACTGAACACCACCTGGTATACAGATGCCGCAAAAAAGAATGGCAAATTTGGCATCGGCATTTACAGAAAACGAGGAGGTTTGAACAAATTCCTCCCACTAACGGGACACTTGAATAGCTTCCAAGCAGAAGTATATGCTATATGAGAGTGTTCAAAATCAAGATTGGTACTTGAGTGTGTTCGGACACTCAACAGCTACTGGTACTCAAGCTGTACATTTCAGCAGCTGGTACTCAAGTACCAATCTTGATTTTATCCTATAGTTTTGCGGAGCAACGAGGGCCCCATTGCAACCCGAACAGATATGTATGCTTCCCCCGTGCTCCGCATCTCTATAGACTTCTAAGATCTTCATAGAGCACTCCCATATAGCATATACTTCTGCTTGGAAGCGGTTCAAGTGTCCCGCTAGTGGGAGGAATGACCGAACATACTCAAATATGTTCGGCCACTTGACAGCTTGCGTGCGACGTGTAGGCTGCGGCTGTAGTGGATTACGGGGCACTCGGGTATCAGAGGAAATCAAATGGCTGATAGACTAGCAAAGCTGGGCATGAGGAAGCTGCCCAGCAATGAAATCATCTATCCGGGACCCTTGAGAGTGGTTGTGGCTCAAACTATTGCGAATTTGTTAGAGAAGGAACACCAAACTGAATGGACAGCATGGACTGCTGGCAGACAATCTAAAGCAGCCATTGGCGACGTGGTAAAATACGCTTGGAGTGACGAGTACCGAAAACTGGACAGAACCGACTCGAGAGTACTGGTTCAAGTCCTGTCGGGTCTTGCGCTCATCAGTAAACATAAATTGAATCTCAAACTAACGGATTCGCCCTTATGCAGATGGCGCGGACTACAATCTGAGGAGCCTTTGCACGTTCTTTGTCTGTGCGAGGCTCTGACAGTGAGTAGACTAGACACCACAGGGTTCAGTTATCTTGACCCTAAAAATCTCAGAACAATGAAACTTTCGGAAATACTAAGGCTGTGCAAAGGAATTATCCCGGCGGAGTCTGGAATATTCTAGCGCACAAGAAAAATTTACGGTTCAATAACGAAGGAACAAAGGGCTGACTAGCCCTGGTTCTTTCAGGGCCTGAGGACTCCCTCTACTTTTATATATATAAGGTCTTGTTTTTATAAAACCCATAACTTTGCAAGGCACGCATTAAACAAATATCAATAAAGTAATAAGACTACCTTGTCACTGATTCTGCATTTAATTTAAATTCTGGATAAATTAGCAACTAATTAATAACTCAAGTTAAAACTTAGCTCAATAAAGAGAAATAAAGTTTTAATATGTTTAAGTTTATCTAAATTTATCTCAATCTCAAATTAAGAGAGATTCTAGTTACTAAATTAGAAAGGAATATAGCAAGAAAAAAAAGTAGAAAAAATTCAGAATTTATTGAATGAAATATTTATTTTATTAGCGAATTACCGTTTGTAAACCTACCATTTGAATTGAATGTATTAATGTGTATTAACTCCGACCCAAACATAACCAATGTTAATAATAATTTTAGGTGGAATTATTGAGTGGCAAATAGTGGTGCCTACTATTGGCCGAGGATATTTGAATTGTTTAATCCTAAACGATTGAACAACGGGAGAACATAGTTTTTCACAAACGGTGATCGCTTTTGCATAAAACCGGGAATGACGGGTTGATAAGGTAACAAGATTAGTGATATTTTATATTCCATTTTCATTTTTAATAGAACATTACCTTGGCGATTGTTATTTTATTGATCGCTCGTTCCTGGGCAGAAGTTGTTATCAATTTTTTATACGGCTCGAGGTGGTTTGTCTCGTGTTAAGTTCTAAATTCATCTAAATCATTTTGCTTCATCATCGCGCGGCTTCGCTTTTCGCGAAAGGTTGGGGAAACCCTTGTGACCTATTTGCCAGCTGGGAGGAGGTCGTCTCCAGCGTAAAGGACACAATTTGGACGAAAGAAGCGCACTTCGCGGCGACAAGACTCAATTCAAACAGTCATTAATATAATATACAGTCAATTATATAAAAACATTATCATTAATAATTCACAGTCGTGAATTAATAATGATAATGTTTTTATATATTTATTAGAATTATTATTGAAATAACAGAATTATTATTAATAATAATAATCGTTAAAGCAAATAATTTCGTCAACTCACAAATTAATTTATTATATGTAATTTAACAATAGAACAAAAGGAACGATCTTGAACAACTCCACTGCCGCCACCTCCACACCACCCCACCCCCCCAACCCCCCACCACCCCCCATAACGCCAGTCTCCCCCTCCCCGCGAGCCGTCACCCCGCGCGCGCACACACGCGGCAAAGTGGAATGACACTCGTGCCCCCGGTATTTAACTCCCCGGCCCACCCTCGGCGATCCGCCGATCCGTACGTGCGACGGATAATACGCGACCGCACGTCTTTGTGTGTCGGTCGCACAAAGAACCCGCGCACACGTACAGTCGGGCCGACTGCACTCGGGCCATTAGAGTTTGATGCGACACGCAGACGGATTCGCGAAACTTTCGCCCTCGACGCTTTTTTGCGAGAGGATTGACGTTTCGATGTTGGGCTTTGCCGATGGCTAATTGATTCGCGAATTGAGGCTTTTTTGAGAATTCTTCGTTCGCAAAGGAGTGAAGTAATTCGGTTTCGGGGACATTATTTTGGGTGGAAGCTCATAAAATATTTTTTTTTAATAAAAATGTATTAATCTGATTTTAAAAATTAACTTGATTCGAATTGCGTGAGTTATTTTGACGATTCTGAAGGTGTTGCAAATTTTCGAGGATTTGTAGGCAGAATGACGTGCAAATCGTATGATGTTGATAGAATTACAGAACTGGTACCTTGAAGTTTGCGATGTAAAGTTCGATATTGAATAAGGAACTGAGAAGTTTAACTGATTACGGTTAAATCAGTTTAGAGTTTTTCACAGTATAGTGAATAGTTCGATCGTTTTTAAGTTTTCAAAATTCCAAAAAATTCTTAAACTGAAATAATAGAAAAAAAGAACCTTTAACGTTTTTCTTTCACATAATTATATATATATAAATATTAGTAAATCTCATATATAATTTTAAATATGTATACATGGCATAATATTGAAAAGGTGACGGGATATTACATTTGATACGATTAAACAAATGTTTTGATTTCTACGTACAAGCACTGCTAATTTGAAATTGACTATACCTTGAATCAACATTCAGCTTAACGCCAATGCTAAAGTGTTAGGATAACATGAAATACGAGAAAATGCAATACACCCGTGGCAAGAACTACCACATATATTTGTCTTAATATAATATGCAAAACTTGAAAGAGGTTCAAAAAGATTGCAAAATGAATACAATTTTTTTATTTCGCTTCGTCAGTTTTACAGAACAATTATCTGTTTTTAAATTCAAGATCAAACAAGCGAAGAAAATTTAAAACCAATTTTTATAAAGGTAATTTAGAATAATCCCTTTATGCAGAACTGTCAAGTGAATGACGAAAGAAAGTTACGAAAATCCTTGTCATTTATTATACATGATTACTCATGCACGTGGCCCGACAAAAAAATGATAAAAGCCGACTAAAGTATCGAAACTAACAACAGTCTTTGTCATCATTTATTTACGCACGTGCCCCGATTCTGTCGTGCCCTTACATTAAACTCGAAACGTAAATTCAGTGATATCCGAAACCAAGCGGCGTGAGGCTGGACATAGGGAGCGGTTAATCGATGGTCCCGTGTTATCGAGTAAAGGGACTGGGGACGCGACGTTTCCGCTGTTTTGACGAGCCTTTTCTGCCAGTGTTTTTGCGGGTCGTCGCGTCGCCGACTTTAACGTTATCACGGGGATCTTTGTTATGATTTTCCTGACATTTTTCGCAGGTGTGGAACCGCGGGTAAAGGGTTTCTGTCGCTGCGGATTTAAAAGGCTTACCGAAAACGATAAATCGATGCCAAAAGCTTCGAGTGAAATATGTTGGATTCATTGCGCGTAAATCGTTGAAATGTAATTACAGAAAATGATTAATATTGTATAATAAATTATTAAACTATGGGTAGGTTTATATTAAAAGTTTAAATACTTTATAGCTCAAAATATTCATCATTTGCAAACAATTTGTAGCTTTGATGAAGTCGACAAATTTTGTAATGAAACAATTATGAATGTTTATTGTTTGTCACAAAAACAAAACCTTAAATAAAATTTCTTTGGTTCAAATGTTGATACACGTTGCAATTTAGTTACGTGGCATTTTCCTCGATGAAAAGAGTGGAGGACAACTGCATAAAAAGGAGAATTTATTTAGGAAGGGAAATGAATGAAAAAATTATTGTTATTCAAGTCAATTATTTGCGTAACGTGATTGTAAAATAGTAACATTGGCACAAAGGAAAAAGAATCGTCCAATGTCGAAACGGCCGAACGAAAAAGACGGTGGATAAAAAGTTGAACGTTTTGTTCCAACCCACTAAGCGACGAATGACTAATTACCGTGCTTAAGGCTCAAGGTTTCGGTACAGACGAGAAATAGAACAGGCCGAGACATCTGAATCTCTCGGCGCGGCGATTTAATTTTGATTCATGACGAAATTTCACTTTTCGTTTTCGTCCTTGCCGGGATTTAACAAGTCATACGATACAACGTGTTTACGTGACAAATTTATGGTTTACCGAGTGATGGAACATTAATAAGTAATCTTCAAACGTGTACTTTTTCTTTCACACTCCCGCGTTTTCTTCGTTCCACCCAGTTCTTTACTTTTCAAAGCTAGTCGCTTGGAAATTCCGAAACCAGTCATTATCGTCGACATTACATTTATGTATCTGCTCGTGTTTAAAAACGCGATAAAAACGAATTCATTGTAATATTCTTGCATAAATTACTTGACCGTGCGGTTAAAACGAATTACTAGCCACGTGATGGAAAAATGTTGATTGCAACGGGCAAAAAATTGGTGATTCGTTTTTGCGACATTTATTCTTGCTTTTTGTCAACGTAAGATTAACGCTGGAAGGACTTAGCGAGGAACACAAATGAGTGCCAATTTGTCACAAATTTTCATATTTAGAGAGGAAACTTCAAGTTAACCATAATGTTTTACCATTTGTGTCGTTTTTATCGTTTATAATCACAGAAAAAAATAGCGTGCCAGAACCCGTTAACAATCATTTAAGGAAACAAGAATTATTATATTTATAAAAAACTATTACGTGTATAAGATTTTAGGACATGTTTTATGTTACACAATACGTAAAATACGTACGACCAATTTCATTTCCATGTTAATACAATATCCATTACAACATTCATCTCTACGATTCTTAATAAGCCGAGATTTCCAGGATAAGAATTCTTGGAAGCAATAATAATTATTAAATCATGTTAGAAGTTACAGATCGAAATTCGTAATTTTAAAAACTTTAAAATTGCATTTGGAATTCTTTCTATCTATTCATTACTGTTCGTAATTATCGTACGTATTTATATGCCGCAATTAATTCTTTCGAACAAACAAACAGCGTTCAAATTTCAATGTAAATAATTCCCAAAACGTAATGTAAAAAAATTTAACATTAATTATTATTGAAATCATTCTATCTAAAACGACGTTTCCGCGAAAACAAGTTTAATAAAACGAGCAAATAAACCAGCAAAACTCTCAGGATCTCATTAAAGCTCGAGTTACGGGAAAAAAGAATTAAAAGAACGACAGACAGAATGCAGGGAAAAACCCAATTTAAAAAACAAATCGTTAATTCACCGATACGACGAATCGAATTTCCACAGGCGCAAATTGCAATATCAATAGCGACTCCGCAATTCATTTGGCAATCGCGGCCGCGGAATAATCAATCGGCCGCGACAACCTGGGTCGAAATCACCCAAGTCGGCCCGCGCGATAATTGGCCCCGAGTGCCCCCTACCACCCCCCGAAAAAGCCGGAAAAGTCAAACGAGCGTTGTTCATCCGGCCAGGAAGTTGCGGCAAAAAGCGAAGGAAAACGGTGGTGTTTGCGCGATACTTGCTGTTCCGGCGAGCGTCGATTTCGACGTTTAATTGCTAAACGCGAGGGGAGGGGGGGAGAAAACGGGAGGTCACGGGTGACGAAATGCAACGGGGCATAATGGATTCGAATCGGGCGAAATGATACATGAACGCGCGGAAAGGACGCGATAAGGGGCGTAAAAAAGACGTCTACGTTCGGCGAGACTAATTCACCCTAACCAGGCTGCGCCCGCGCGCCTCCTCCCTCCCGGCGCCGCCCCACCCGCGCTCCGTCGCCCGCATGTTTCATCTCGCTCGGGGCGCCGCCGTCCTTGTCGGGTCGTCGGCGCGCCTCGCTCGCCGATCGTAAACCTTGCGGTGGCAAATGGGCGCCCGGGTCCCGGGACTTTTCGCCGCGCTTGAACCCGGCCTTCCGCCCGAGGAATAATCCCACAGCGATGCGCGGCGCCCCTATTACCTAGCTACCTAGCGGTTGAGCGCGCCAGACGCACCCCGAACCCCGCGCACACCGAGACGCCGACCGCCACGTCGAATAAAGAACGATCCCGCGGCAATCAATGACGTCCGCTCGGGCCGAGCGGAAAATCCGCTCCCTACAGGACCCTGCCTTTTCAAATTACACGGCAGGGTCACGTAAAGGGCGAAATGGGAGGGATCGATATCAATCGGTCTTTTATGGTTTTTGTTGTTGTTTTATGTTGTTTCATTTTTTATATACCCATTTTGTGTTCTTCAGTATCCTTCTCATAAACATTCATTAGTTTGCTAACTTTGTTCGGGTCTGTTAAACTTACATGGTTATTTAATGATTAATTTGAGGATAAAATAGTTTTTATTGCGAAATTTACAGTCAATTTTACACTTGGGTCGGTTAGACCCGTAGAATTATTTAATGAAAATAAAATAATTTTTATTGTCAAATTTGCAATGTAATTTGCAGAGGTGTCTGGCGGACGCGTAGCTATTTGTTGGTTAATGTGACATTGAAATAGTTTTTCGTTATACAATTTTCAAGGTATGTGACTTTTTATCTGTATCAATTTTTAGATGCAAATTATTCAATATACGTTTAAGATTTTAAATTAAACTTGTTTTCGTGTTGAAAATTAGTTGGCTTCATGTTGAAAATTGCATTCTACTATTTCATGTACGTACTTTTGTCAAGCCTTTCGGCAGAAAGGAGTGCCAAGGCGAAACGCCTGACTGCCAAATTATAACTGCAAAAACACTACTTCAGCAATGTAACCGTGAATTTTATGTGCAACTGCAACTTCACAACTTATGCAATACCTTGTTTTTGTACTGGTTATGCATCTGTTTAATTATATGGATTCCTTGCATCTTTTCGACGTTTCACTTTTTTTCAAAAATATTTATCTTACATTTAAGATATTACTGAAAATGAACGTGTTGTATAAAATCGTGAACATTTTGGATGAATAGAGACATATTTCAGTTTTCTTTGCAAAATACTAATCATCTAAAAAATCTAAATCTCATATAGAAAAAAAAAAATGATTTCGAATGAAAAAATAGATTGTATGTAATAAATCAAGTTACATTCATCGTCTTTTTACTCAAGGAATCATCATTTTATTTCTTATTTTCAAATTGTTTATTCATATTCAATAAAAAATTATATTCATTACAAAATTTGTTGTATATACATTTTATACTCAAGTATAAAAATTTTTTATATCAATTTTTACATTGCATTTCCAAATTATAAAACAAATTAACAAATTATATTGACTAAAAGGATACACATTGTTGAAAGTAATTACAATTATGTTGTTCGGTGTAAATGAATCGATTTCACTAATAAATTTTTTTGGACGAAAATTCTTTTTATTATCTTAAAACATTAATAATTTCAAAACACGTCGTCGACATTTTTCAAAAATTCTAAGCTTACACTTCTAGAAAGCACATCTTCGTCGCCTTTAATCGGGCACCAGGGGTCGACCTGATTTTAATTAAATTCTTTCTTCCTGCGGCGTTGTCAAATATAACGAAGCCGACTAGCCGCGGGTGAAATATTATTCGAATTGACGAGTCGAAAATAAAAACGAGGAAAGGGATGACGCGGGGGGGGGGGGGGCTGGGGGGAACGCCTAAATAAAAAAAAAAACCAGGGGTGTGAATGTGACTTGTCACCGACCTCTTCTCCCCCTCGGCCCCCCCGAGCAAAGACGGGTTTAGACTCCGGGGTGTGCCGCTTCTCTACAAACAAAACATCCTCTGTGTCGTTCACGCTAGACCATGCGACACGCGATGGAGCAAATCACAGATCACAGACGAGCACTCAAGAGTAGAACA
>JABFOV010004095.1:0-14668 GCA_022817685.1 Aradophagus sp. ZL-2020 | reverse complement strand
GACAGAGTTCAAATACAGAGAATAAGTCAGATTGAATTTGAAAAGTTGAAACAAACTGTGATGAAAAGGTCTTTTTTATTTATTGATTATGAAGTTAATAAAAACGCGTTTGTTATTTGAAATTAATTTCTGCATTGTAATAACGTAATTCGACAATGAATAAAAAAACACTTTAATCTACAATTACTCAATTTTGCTGAATAAAATATACAAAATAAATATACAAAGTGCTTTTTAAAATATAAAAGAAATTGCAAATTTTGAATATTGAACAAGAGAATAACAATGTCCACAGTTCTCATAGTTATTAAGCGCCCTATAGGGTAATTGCTTGACTTAATAATTAATACTCGGTGAATCAGAAATGTCTATTGGCAGATGTCACCTGCGAATCGCCGAATCATCGTTCGATAATACTCAGCAAGTATAAACGCAAACGCTTACGATACGGTTAAACGCGGTTTAAAATAATCGTCGAATTTGGCAAGTAACTTGGTGCGTGAGATGTATTCGGACAAAGCTGGCTGCATTATCATAACGCTCGTCTCTTTATATTTATGACGCATCCAATGTCCAGAGGTTTTCAAGGCGAATGACGAAAAAGCTGTTTATCTTGGACCAATCTTCATTGTTCTTCGTCGCGTTTCCCTTCTTTCTTGCCACTCACCTATGAGGATTTCTGACATCGCCATCGCCAAGCCCTTCGTCAGGTCGTAGATGTAGAGCTCGACCGTGGTACCCATTTCGTCCCCCATGTCCATTTTGTTCTCCGCCTGTGACGAAAAAATTGAAATTATTATTATACTGTAATAAAGAATATATTGGTTCAATAAAATAGTTATTGACCGGTCTTACTATTGAAATAAATTTCTTTTTTTAATTTGATGTTGGTGTGTTTTTTTGTTGTAGTATACTGATTGATTCACCTTGTTATTCAACTGACTTTTCTTCAGACTCTCTAATATATTAACGTATTTTATACTGAACGATTCAGTGATTGATTAATCCTATTATTTAATTGACTTTTTGTTTCAGATTGATCCATTCATGTAATTTATTTCAACAGAAGAAGAGGCGTTCAAACACACGATTAACAATCACAAATGACAGCAGAGCGCCCTGTCAAGCTCACTAGGAACAACAATCTCGTTTTCAATTGTTCGTGCAATTGACTCCACCAAGTATTAACCCAAATCCTAAAATTAATCCCACCATGGATCCATGCCAAACACCTCTGCCCGGCATATTTGCAGAATATTGTCTGACAAGTACGCTGATCCACATACAAGCTGTCTGACGCGTCAATTAAGCCCCCTCTAACAACAAGTCCCAGAAAAACAGAGTATCTGTCAAGTGTCAGTCGATTCGACTCCAACATTTATCTTTCCTTTAATTTTGTTCTTTCCTGAAAAACTTGACTTATCGTCATCTGGGTAATTAATTTATCTGACAGAAACCAACGTCGAAAATTATGAATAATGATGACACTGGAATCAAGTTGGAAGATGATAACTTGATCAAGTTGCAGCTCAAGTAATATAAATTCAACGAGCTTAATGAGACTCCTGTTTGATAACATGAAGTATTTGAAATAGGACAATTTTAGAGAAGAATGGTTCCGAGGTTTTCAACTTTACTAAAGTGAAAACAAATTTTGTCTCTAGTCAAACTGAAATGCAAGACATTCAACATTTAAGTTCAACTTTGAAATTTAAACAATGAAATGGTTGGATTCAAAGACGTAAAACTACTTCACTGGTTGTCATTTGACTTTAGACTTCTTTGTTACAACAATTTTTTTGGACAAATCTTCATTTCAAATTTGATATTACACCCAGTTTTTCTTTTACTTTACTTTCATACTCGAAATGTAAGTCACAGAACTTGTACACTTTCACAACAATTTGAAAAACAACACTGGACTGTAATTTAAACCTCAATTCAACCGACTTGCCTTTATTCAGCAAACCGGATTGAGCATCGACCCCACCAGTCTTCTAAGTCAAAAGAAGAGAAAAAAAAGAAATAAAAAACCAATCGAATCGGTATAACGCGTACGATTGATTACAGTGGTGTAGACGCGGCTGGTTATCCCGCTGGCACGACGACACGTGCGCCTCGCTTGATGGACACTGTCTGGCAAATGCAACCAGACGCGAGAATTCTCAGACGCGAGCCTAAAACGAGAAGCGCGGTGATCGTCGTTGGCAGAAAGCGGCGAGCAAAGGGAGGGTCATTGTGCGCGCACCATCTCGCTCTTACAGCACCCACCGGCCCATCCTAGCTTCCGCCTTGGAGATGCTTTTTTCCAGCATTTCGGATCCTCTTATCGAAATGAAATATTGAAGTTCGTTATGAATATTTTGTAAGAATCCCTATGATTATCAAATTTGTTTTTTCTTTTTCGATCAATACAATATAACAATATGTAATATATAATACTTGAAGAGCTTAACAAAATGTATTAAAAATTCTAAATAAACCTAACGTATAATTGCACATATTGCAGTAAATTCTAAAATAAAGATACAAAATTTATCAAGTACTCTAGTAGAAATTCTTTGAAATATAGTTAATTATCATTATATTTGGAAGAATTTTTACCAGACCATTTGATAAGCTGTGTACCATTTTGTAGAATTTATAGCATTGTGTGTATATATGATCAGATTTATTGAACTTTTAGTAATTTTTATGAAGTCTGTTTTCTCTCTGTTATTATGTATACATTTAATTTAAAGAAACTTGTTTAATTTAAAAAACTCATAAATAGGATAGATGTATTAGTAGATGAGCGCGAACCAGTGAATGACCAGGCTATCAGAATGATAAAGGTAAGAAATACAATTTAATGAGTAGTCATTTACTGGTACTTGATCTTAAGCAATCATTCATTGATGTTTTTACCCTAGAATTGAAAAAAAAGAACATAATTAGTTATTATGGAGTTTCATAATTAAAGGTGATATTTCACATTTTATGAATTAGTCAATAATAAGCTCAATACATAATACAATAAACTTTTTACAATTTTTATAATGAATTTTCTGTAAACCCATAAAAATATATTTGTTGCTCTAGTTTTGGGAATTAATTTATAAAATGTCCATAATTAACTTTAATATTTTACTATTTCACTTTAACCAAACGCATTTAAATTATATTATGTTTAACATTATGTTTATGCTGAAAGTTACCAGGACACCTTCACAGGTGATTAATAAATTAGAAAAGATAAACTATTAATAAATATTTGCTTGAAAATGAGCGAATCTTATAAAATAGTATCTAAGGAGTTTATTACTGATATGCACTTTAGACTTTAAATAATTATAAACATTAGATTTATTAAGCTTGACTGTGTTATCTGACATGAGTACATGATTATGAATATGAATATTTATTTTTGAATAAGAGCAAATAAATTATGAAATAAAGTGGGGATATACTATACTTAAATGTAATTTGGTTTGTTCACTTTATTATAATATGATTGTAATTATATAGTATTATATTTAAAAAATTGTTTAAAAATATTATTTCACAATTAAAAATTAGTGCAATTATTATTAAGAAAAACAGAAAAAAAGACTTGGACATTAATTTAAAACCCATAACATGCAAAATAATGTGTAAATAAATGAATTGAGATAAAATTAATAATAAATGTCCGTTTTCACTTTTACTGGATATTTTGTAAAACTTAAGTAACAGATTAATTTAAATCAATCAAAATTACATTGAACTTATAATTTAATAATAAGCTTTGTTAGTAAGTTTATGTAAAGCTTAAAGAAGAACTGAATTTAAGTAATATTAAAATGTCTACAAAATATAAAATTTAAACAATCAAAATGAATTTATAAAGGAAGAAAAATTATACAGAATAAGATATCAGCAAATTACCATCAGAATTTCTTCTCGGGTAATCCAAGCTTGTATAACCAATCCAAAATCCAAAACCTTCCTTCCTTTTAACCTGGATTTTGACAATAACCAAAACATATTAAAAATCTTATTTGACAGTGCCACTTGTTTATAAATAAATAAATATTTTTAATTTATTAAATATTAATTTTAGTTTAGTTTAGTTTACACAAACAAAGCAATACGTGTACGTTGATTTACGTTTTATCTCATACAAGTCAAATTTATTATTTATTAATTATGAAAAAAAAAAATAATAAACAATTTCAAACAATGATCAAAACGAGAAAAACTAACAAATGAAATAATCTTCTTACCTGATCGACAATTTTACTTAATCAACAATGTCACTTAATCAACAATGTCACTTATGCTGAAGAATGTAATTTGCAAATCATAGGCGAAAATACTAATGCTGACTTAGCTTTAACAAAACTTACTATCAAACCTGTCAGATGAATCAAACTAAGATGCACAAACAGATAAACATGTAAACTGGATAAAGATGAAAAGTTAAAATCTATCTTTCTTTTTTTATTTCGTGTTTGCATACGTTTTGCATCTTTGTCAAAAGAAATCTAACATAAACCATTACATTTATAGATGGCGACATTCAGACAAAATTGCATTTAAAAAATGTAAAAAATGGGAAATTTATCAATTGTTTGGATACAATTTTGTTCTATTGTAAATACTTCTATCTTTTATACACTTAATGAATTAAAATAAGATATGATATCATTTTATCCTTTTCTAATCTTGTATAAATTAATATGTCAGACAAGGAGAGTTTTCACTGTGGCATTTCTGATCACAACAAAAGTAGCATAACGAACTTCGGATTATTTGAAATTCGTTTCTTAAGAGTTGTAATTTACCACTGTTTTACATGAAATGTATTTATGTTTGTTTGTCAATAATAGATGACATTTTGAAACTTAGAAAACGTTACAAAAACAATTGTTACATTACAATTTATTAACGACATAAAAGTAATTGAAATTTGAGGTTATTGTTAGTTTTAATTTGTATCAGAAAAGTGGATAACAATGATAGAAAATTTAGATCTTTATTTAGAAAATGTGGCATCATTTGTAAACGATGATGACAAATTGGTAAGTAACGATAGATTTTGATGTTTAACAAATTTTGCATAAATTTTGATTAAAAACAAATCACACTATAATAATTTTATTTTAATGTGAAATGTCAAAAAAATTGTCTGGTATCTTACAACAATTAACGTATTATAAATAAATAATTTTATTATAAATATATAATGTATAATCAACTTATTTTCATTTTCTTCTTTCGTCTAGGTGACATATAAATGGTTAAGTAAGGAGCTTCAAATTCATGTAAATATTGCCAAGGACATTTTACAAAAATATTATAATGAACATAAAGATGATGTTGTTGCAACTTTTCTTATAAAAGGCCAACTTGAAGATGGCTCGTTACGAATGGAAGTCACTCGAGATGCTGATCTAATTCAAGCAAAAGAGAAATTTTCAAGTCTTGACTTTCAGCACATTTACAGCGTTCAGAAAGTATTGCCTGACATAGAACTGCTTGCAGCTGAAAATGAAAGCGATGTTCGTTTTAGTGCAATTAAGCTTAACAAGTGTCCTTTGAGAACTGAAGAAAATTTTTCAGTAAAGTCTACTAAAATAGAAAATGAAAATGTTGAAAGCAATAAAACGAAAAAGGTTGAAAAAGCAGAGGAAAAGGAGATGGAAGTGCTAGAAGTAAAAGGTAATGAAAGTAGTAAGAAGGAAGAAAATCAGAAAAATAAAAGTAGTAAAAAGGAAGAGAAGGAGAAGATTGAAGCACAAGAAAAGGGAAAAGCAATAACTGGAAAAACGGAAAGTAACAAGGGTAGCACGAAAGGTAGTAAGAAACCCGTGCAGTCAACGCAAGCTGGTTTTAAAAATCTTTTTGGAAAAGTATCAAATCAGAAGAAACCAGTTGTTGAATCCAAAGATTCTAATGCAAAAGAAGAAAAGGAGACAAAATCACAATTGAAAAGGTGCTTTTTTCTCACAAAAATGTCCTTATTGTTGCCATTAGTAAACTTGTTTCGAATTATATTCAAATCTCTGAACTTTGAATGTTCATAAATTTCAAGAAACCTTTTTATAATCAAAGAAGTGATAAGTGTTAAGAAAAATGATCAAGCTTAAATTTATTTACAAACTTTTTTAAATTTTCACTTTTTTTTTTTTTAATTTTACAATTATTACAATTCTAAAGAAATTCTAACTTAATATTTGCATTACTAGAAATGATGAAGAAGAGAAGTTAGCGAAAAAGGAGAATTCTAAGAAAAGTAGTCCACCATCTGAAAAAACAAAAGTTATGTGAGTAAAAATTTGTTGTGTGATAAAAATATTGAAAATGTAAATCTTTAGTCAAGAAGAAAAATAATATTGGCAGTTATTTATAACAATTATCAGTAAATAATGTTTTGCTATTTTTTTAGAGCAAAAAATGTACCTATGAAAAAGACGCAGAGTAAAAAACGAGCTAGAAGTCCATCTAAGAAAGGAGCAACGACTAAGCGGAAACGCATAGTCGTTACTTCGGACTCCAGTGAAGATGAAAAAAAATCTGACCGTTCTGAAGAAGAAGAAGAACCAGAAGAAATAATTGAAGCTTCACAAAAGAGACTAACGAGGTTTCTAATTTTTATTCTTTATCACTTTTTATTTTATTGAATCAAATAATCTAATATTATAGAGAAATGCGCAAAAAGTTCCATATATACTTCACATGTAAAAAAAAACTAACACTTAATTCAACATTCTTTAAATTGCAGAATGTCTCCCTCTCCTGAACCCACACCAACTCAAAATGGCAAAGTGAAAATTCGCAAAGTGATTAGCCAATCATACGAGGACGAAGATGGTTTTATTTTAACTAAACAGGTTACTGTTACGGAGGAAGTTGACGCTGAACCCGAACCAGCTCCAGCTCCAAAGCCCAAGAAAATCGAGCCACTCAAAACTAAGAAGCAAGCTACTATTACCAGTTTCTTTAAGCGGTCCTAAAACCATCCAATCAATGAGATTGTATATGTAAAAAAGAAGAAATCCTTTTTTCAATGTTATGGAAAGAAAAACCTGTTAGATTTGTGATTCACCTTTATATTTGCTATCATATCAATGATTATCTATCGCTCTTATCAAGTGGGCGACAAGTCGCGATGAAATAAGTATTTGAACGAGATAACAAAGGAATGGCCGCGATTTAAGAAAAGTGAAGCCTCTGAATGTTAGTTTGGAACATGATGGACCATATTTTATTTGTCTGCACATTGTTGCTGTTATGTATAGTGTCAAGTGATTCTGCTCTTCGTTTGTGTGCGAGTTGCGAGTGTATTTATAAAGGTGATACGACCAAGCAACAAACATTGTTTGCTGAAAGTTATTTAATTTAATAAACAGTTTGTAAAAAAAAGAAAAGAATTTTATTGTAAATTTTTTTTACATATATTACAATGTCATTGTTTCCAAATTCAATTATGTTATCTTTCTTTTTTACGTTTGTTGCCAGATGGTTTTACAGCTATAGATTGCAATAACCGACGAATTACTGAGTTAGATTTGTTGCGGATACAAACTAACTCAAACATGTCTTTTGTAAATTTAAATTTTTCGAATAACAACATCTCAATAGTGCCAGTCGGTTTAAATACCCATGAAATTCTGGGTTTGGATTTGTCTATGAATCATATAAAATCTTTAAAACATTTGAACCGTTACAAAAATCTGGTGCAATTGAATTTGGCATACAACAGTTTTGAAGATTTCGAAAATGAGCAAATACTGTTGCCGTCTCTAGAAATATTAAATATGAGTCATTGTTCGCTGAAAAGTCTCAAAGGACTCGAAAACAGCAATCTGGCTGAATTGACTACGTTGGATGTGTCTAATAATGAAATAGAAATATTTGATGGGGAACATTTTAAAAATATGACAAAATTAAGTCATTTGGACTTGAGTTATAATTTACTTACAAAGATTGATGTTATGAGTTTCGTTAGTCTAAAAATTTTAAATGTTGAAAATAACAGAATTGAACCGTATTTTGGATTTGGTCAATCATTGTTAGAACTTAATGCACAAAATAATATGATCAGACGCATTTTCGTCAACGAGGTACGTATTTTGGAGTTAATGTAATTTTTTGAATGGAAAGTTGAGCTTGAAATTAGTTTGATTTTAAAGAAGAATTTTAATTGTAGATTAGTTGTTGTAAAAATTACAAAATTAAAGTCTAAAAATACAATGTTTTCATTTTCAAATATCATTAATTCCATGGAATCTAGTATTTAAACATAATGAATTTATTAATATTTTTTTAGGAACTTGATGAAGCACCTAGTTCACTAACGTCTCTGTATTTACACCAAAATAAATTGACAAATTTGCCAAATATTTCATTTCCAAGTTTGAAAATTCTGGATTTAAGTCAAAATAATTTAATGACGGTACCAAAAGTTATTAATAGTCACAATTTTCCTGTGATAGAGACACTTGATTTATCGAAAAACAATTTTCGAAATTTTGAATTCAATGAACAATTACGACTACTGAATTTAAAAATAAACAGTGTCAGTTCTATTAGGAAAATAACAGAAAACACATTTAAAATGCTGGTCAATTATGACAATCGATGCATGAACATTTCAATAAAGGACAGTCAAGAATTGTATTCAGTTGAAAACTCTGCTTTTGAACACTTGGATATTTGTTTTGTAAGAAAATCCATTTCTGTTTAATTTGAGTTTTTAATAAAATAAAAACATACTTTGTGATAATTTAATTGTATTAATTTAATTTTATCTTATTTAGCTGGACCTTAGCAACAACAGCTTAAGTCACCTACCTCGAATTCGAACGAAAACTGGTGATTGGAGAAGTATTGAAAATGGAGTAAATTTTCAACTTAATCCTATAGTTTGCGATTGCGAATCGCAATGGATTTTGGACGATTACATGTCATTCTACTATAAGAAAGTAGATTTAGAGTATTTATTTCTTGATCTCAGGTAAAAAAGAAACAAAATTAATCTTACATCGTCCAGTTTGGGAAAATCTTTTTTTTTTCAAATGTAATGCATGTAAAAAATTGTCTTCCATTTTCAATTGGATCTGGTTTGATTAAAATTAATTTCATTTAATCAAAATACTGCAATAAAATAAAGGTTATCATTTTTTTTGTACAACATCAAATTGAGTGATATCACAATAAAAATATAATACTTTATAGGTGTGCAGATCCTTACTATCTTCGAAACTATCGTTTGGTGCATTGGTACAATTGGACCAATGATATATTTTGTCAAGATGAATTAACGGTAATCGCAAAAATGAGAAACTCTGCAGCGGATGATTCTTTCAAAGACATTTTCCTGCGATCAAGTGGTACCATGCTTTTGGTACTAATCATTTGTATAGCTTTCTTAGCTATGCTTTTCATCGCTGGCTTGGTTTTTGCTAAAAGAGCAACTCGCAGACGGACGCGCCGCAATCGTCGATTTTAAAGACAATTAAAAATGTATATAATGTTCATTAGAATATGTAAACCATTCCTTCTCTTTTTTTGTTTATTTTATTTCATTATTTATAATAACAATAAAAAATGTGACACGTATTAAGCGCTTTACGCAGCGATTCACGACGCATCAAGTTTTATATAAAAAGTTTGATCACAATGATTGTACAAAATATATATATATATTTATCACCCGCATTTATACCTGTAATTATATATCGACATTGACGACTGAGATTTAATACTGAATGGCCGATGACCATTTCCTCGTCGATCTTATTTATTAAGCAATGTTAAGAATAGATTACAGCTTACAGGTGCAGAAATTTTGTAAAAAACACTTTGTATTAAGTCTGTCGATTGATTGTATTCGCAAAGTAACATTATTTGCAATTTAATAGAAGTTCATTTTCATACATTGATTTTTTTTTTTTTTTTTTTTTTTTTTTGAAGTCTAATCGAATTTAAATTTATTTTGATATTAGCTTATAAATCTGTGACTTAGATATCACATAAATATCATGTAACTACTACACATTTCAGTAGAACTTAAAGCGACTCTGTTTCATTCTTTTTTTTCTTTTTTTTTTTTATAATTTATAATGCAAGTTTATAAAAAACTACATAAATTACAATAAATAACTCAGAGACGTTGTTGTCAAAATTTTGAAAGATGTCACAGATTTATAAAATGATTGTATAAGTTTAATTTCAGACTTTTCAAATGTTTGTAAGATTTTGTAATGTTTATAAATTCCATTACATTTTTCAGAATTAACAAACGTATGAAAGGATATATTTATGTCAATTTACTTGTAAACTGTAATAGACGTTACTTTTTTCTTTACATTCGTTACATACAATAAATATAAAATCTACATTGACCTTTACATTATACATTAACAAAAAGAATTTTTCATAAAATTTCAAAAAATCTAATGGAGATATTAAATGTATCTCTCCATATATTGTTTTTGCTTGCATCGTAGATTTGCGTTCATTCAATTACAAAGCCATACAATTGAATAAACAACATTAAACAACATTATAAAACAATGTAATCAAATTGTAAATTGTAAAATTTGATTCAGATTTCATGTTTTTTTCAGACTGAGCGAAGAATTAATATTGTTGAAATGTTAAAGTTTCCACTTCACTGAGATAAAAATTAAATTAATTATTAATCGTTAACAAATGGTAACAAATAAAAAACAATACTGTAAACATAATAAAAATTATTATCAGTTCGACGGCAAAGAAATGACTTAGTCATCTGAACTTTTCGTTGTTCGAGCGACATTTTAATTGTTCGTTGATTAATATCAATTAATATCAATAAGTCGTCATTTCTTGACTCATTGTCATAAGAAGCGCGTCGTCTGGCGGCATGTAGCTCGCATGCAAATCTGCAAATAAATCAGTACCAAGATTCAATGTAGGTGCACTGAAATAACAATGTAATTCTTATTTCTACCTGACGCAACGATGAGAGAAAAAAAGTACGTATATCGCTCGCGTCAGATACTTAGGTATTCTCAGAATAACTCTTACGACTGTGGCCTTGAGTTAGCGGGTAGGATTTGGTTTTACGCAGAATCATGTGTAAAATCCAGAAAATAGCGAGCCACGCCAGTGTACCGCCAGAGAATATCCTAAACGTTGTGACTCCTTTATAAACATCGAACAGGTTTCCATAAATTAAACTTCCTACAGATACTCCTGTTGAAAAGTTAAAGTAACTATAATAATTGTTTGTTCTGTTATTAAAAAATTACTTTAATACTTTTATACATTTTAATAACAAACATACCTATCCCTTCGAAAATGCCTCCGACTAATCCCTGAATCGTAGCTTTCGTGCCAGGTGGCGCCACTTTTTCTCCATAAGACGCCATCGCAGGCAAACAAAGTCCATAAGATGGACCATGAAGAACTTCGAAAATTAAGAACATCCAAATATTGGACGTTAGACTGTAAGCCATGAACCTGAAAATGTTCATCAAGAAAAATCTTGTTGTACAAATTATTTTTCTTTTAGTAATTCAAATGTTTGATGAATAATAAAGTCATTGTACCTTACTGCAAAAATGAGAAGTACTAAACTCATGACGTTAACATGACCTAATTTTTTGAGTATCGTGCCAGATACAAAATTAAAAGGCACTTCACCAAGGAGACATTGTACCCCTGTCAGCAAGCCTTGAACTGTTTTAATCCAAAGTCTTTGAGAACCTACTGCTAAGTCTTCAATGTACCAAAATAGAAAACTCCAAATAACACCAGTGCACATTCCTGCCCCAATACACCAAAAAGCAAAAACCACAACTCCTGGGTCTTTTACCACTGTAGACAATTCTTTGATAATTGATGGATCAGTGCCAGCGGACATGTCTTTCTGAAATTGGAAAATTTAACTGTATTATTTATCAGTCATATTTATATTTAGACACAATAAATAAGGGCAAATATTGCAATTTCCTCAACACAAATTCTATTTTGATTCAACATTAACAAAAAATGATATTCGTCATTGTCATTTTTTGTCAATGTTGAACACTGAAATATATACAAACATATGCACCATAAATAACATTTTGACTTTAATGTCATCAATATCAAATATGTTCGTATTAATATCAAATCGATATGAATTGATAAATCTTCAATTTTTTATCTGCATTGATATAACGTACTTGTGCTCTCATAGAAAAGTTACAAATTGTTAATATTATTATACCTTTTTTATGGTAAACGAGACTACCATGTCTAAAATCATGCATATCATCAATATATAAAATATGCATGTATAATCTTTATCATATCTATCTTCACTTAAAATGTCAATTAGATATCCGGCGCCAATTCCGAAAATGCCAAATCCAATACTACCCCACATCCTTTGTTTGCCGTAATCTTTCCTTCTGTCTTCACCTGTATTAATTGTTTGAAGCAATAAAATCAATTATCTAATTAATACGTTTAAATTGAAAATGGAAGTAACTTACTTACCTAGGACAGAAAAGCATATGGCATCACCAACACTGACAACCACAGTCATTCCTACCCAACTAACAGTGGCAGAAAACAGGAACAAATGAAACTGGTATAGAGAGGCCAATTGCCAAAAACTTTGATCTTGATTCAACGTTAAAAGCTTCGTCAAATATGGATCCTTCTCGCATCTCGTCATGCAACTTGTATTTAGATGTTGGCACATAACTTTACTAGTAGTGCCATCGAAAGTGACATTTTCCAGTCGCAAATCCCACTTGTTGGCAATCTGAAAGCAATAACGCAACAATTATCAGCATGCCTGATCACGTGCAGTCATCTCGGAAATAGTTTGGTGTTTCATTACTGATAATTTCTTGTACATGTTGAATTTTGCAATGAAATCAATGGTGGCGTTTGCAGGTATTGGTCTGTTTATGTTGTCGCAATACTTTGATATTTTCCATGTATTGCAAACTTCCGCGTAAGCCAACTTCGAAGCTTTACAAGACATCTAAAATGAAATATGTTAATTACTTGACGCATTACTTACAACTTAAAATAAATGTTAATTTTCAAATAAAAATAACGTTGTTGCAAAACAGTCAGCATGATAAATTTATGTTTGTTCTTTAATTACAATAATAAAAGTATTAAATAAAAAATGCTCACAATTATCATTCTTCATTAATATTAACTTCTTGATGTAATGTAATGAAATGTCTTTTTGGAAAAATGGAAGTGAAATACTTGAGCATAATAAATTGAAATGAATTTGCCTTGTTTCAATATGAGTCATCGTTAGACATAGACTAATTATTTTTCAATTGATTCAAACATGCACTTTTATTAAAAGACGATAGGTAAACAAAAAGTGTCCACAACTTACATGGCAGTCTATGAACGTATTATTACGATATTCATGATATATCACGTCGTTTAAAGAGGAATCATTGACTAGAGGTATTTGTTCAAAGCCCACTCCTTGATTACAAAGTAGCCTTACTTCAGCTGTGGGTTCCACTTCCGGTATAAAGTGGATTATAAGAAATGCCAGTGCGAGGATGACTTGAAACAATATAAATATAGCCTTGTGAAGGTTGAACTTATCAGCGATGCTGCAAAAGAGCGGTTTCGCGACAAGTCCAAGCAGCGGCAGTATCAAGTACACTGTGCCGACCATGGAGCCAGAAAAGCCCAATTGTCTAGCAATCGTTGGAAGAAATTGCACAATTGGTCCAGTTCCTGCAAATCAATATATAATCATTTATTTCTATACATTAATAACTGTTTTTTTGTTTTTTAATTAAAGTGATGTAGATTGAACTTTCTTTATTTAAAGATTAATTGGTAATCAATATTTTTATAATAAAATTTAATTTGGTAATGTAATGGTAAATTATGAATTCTGAATGTAAATATAAATACATATACAAAATTTTACTGTAGATAAAGTTATACAAACAATTACATTTTTTTATATTTACTTTTATTTAATTTAATTATTCCTCAAGATTTGAGGATAAAATAACATGCGATATAATAAAAATATTTGGATCAAAGTTAAAACTAGATCAAATTCTTTTAATTATTACTCTGATAACTTTAGATTATTACTTTATTATTACTATTATTATTAATATTATTTAAATTGGTATTTGAATGTCAAAGAAAAAGGTTCTTAATCTCACCTGCATTATACAGAAAATAGTGCGCCTTGACTGGAAACAACTCTTTATTGACGTGACCCAACATGTTTGCCCGTTAGATCCTACGAATCCAAGAAAAGATAAGTAATTAATAAGAACGCGGTGACATGATATTCAAAAAACTTCGGTAAACTAATTGTTGTAGTTGCATTGGCTAGAGATGAATGGCGAACATGAGGATCGCGACTTTGACAGATAACCATCGGTGGCTGACTTTTGTACTGTAAAAACGATCGCAGATAACGCGTTTTTCGTTACTCCTCGATGAGAGAACAGGCAGAGGCCGGAAGGTTCTGCTGCGACGAGGTTAAGTGCGAA
The DNA here is from genome assembly GCA_022817685.1 of Aradophagus sp. ZL-2020. Taxonomy (NCBI): domain Eukaryota; kingdom Metazoa; phylum Arthropoda; class Insecta; order Hymenoptera; family Scelionidae; genus Aradophagus; species Aradophagus sp. ZL-2020. The sequence continues at coordinate 164 of JABFOV010004095.1, read as the reverse complement.
TGGCGCTCTCCACTCGAATCCTCGCAACTAAACCAACCTGAATTAATGCTCGCTGAATTTTGAAAGGAGATGACCAACGCACCGTAGAAACATGTGTACGCGGGACGAATATCGCGACTTCGGCTTTTTTCTTCTTTTTTTTTTTTTTTTTTTTCTTTTTTTTT
>JABFOV010004094.1:0-14670 GCA_022817685.1 Aradophagus sp. ZL-2020 | reverse complement strand
CCCTTGTACTGCGATTGGCGATATGCTCGGCCGCATTTAATTACCTCTAACAACACGGACCGTGCACGTTTACGTCCGCTGGCGCCTCATTCGTCGAGTTAGTTCCTCACTGACGAAATAAAGAGTCTCAATAAACAAACACATCTGCGAATTTCGAAGATTTATCTAAAGAGATTTCACAAAATCTCGCAAGATTTATGCAAATTCATTTCGATTCAATATTGACAAAACTACGCAAGCAGTTTGCAAGTAACAACAGCGAAAAGAAGCAAGCAAAAAATGGCGCATTTTTGTCCACTCGGTCGCCAGAGGTATAATTAATTAACCAAAGTCCTGCAATTAAATTCGAAGGAACGCGCCCTCCACGCGACTATTTCGCCGCCTTTATCACGATCGTGTTGCGCCTTATCCCGATCGTCATCTGCCGTCCTCCGCGGTCTTATATTAATGAGCCCACCGCGGATCAGATTAGGTCGAAGCGAGATAAGGCCGAGGCTTAAATAAGAGTCCCAAGGAGCGTGACATACATTACGGGAGCGCGGCTCCTCGTTTCGTTCTCCCGCGGCGCGCTCCCCTCCCGCACCGTGCGTCTCAAAGCGCACGCGCGTTCAAAAGCAGCGGGACAACTCTTTGCATGTCAGCGGCCAGTACCGCTAACTAAATGCAACGTTATGAATTTTCTGCGAGATCGTTTCGCCGGCTCGCGGGAACAACGACCTTTGGGACTCCGTGGGCTCGTCTTCCTTCACGCATTTCGCCGTGGCGATACCGTTATTGGCGAATTATCGCGCGCTCGTCTCGGTCAATCGAACGCTGCCATAAATTCCGGCCCCTGATCGACAACTCGCGCCCGTCAACTTTGTCCGGTGAAATAATCGCGGCTGCCTCGAATACGATTAGAACCACCGGAGTCGGGCCGGCCGATAAAAACGCCCGGCTTTATCGCGTGCACGGAGATTTATTAATTGCTTTCACGGCTAATAAGAAGCGTGATTCATGCGCCGGGTACATTGTACCCCCGCGTCTTGTACGTTTTGGAATTCCCGCCGCTGATGCATTTCGATCGACGTAACCCGCAATTTGTCACAGCACGACTTCTAATCAGCGACAGGCAGTAATTTAAGTTTCGGGATGAGGCATCGGCGTTCGGTTTTTGAAAGAAACAAAACTTTTCTGTCCACCTAACAGCCTTTCGGTGCAATAATTCGTTGATCGGCCTGTCGTTGATAATGCCATTAATCACGAGCAAATGCTGCACATAACTCGCGATAATTTTATTACGCGGAACACGAAAAAAAAATCCGGAGATACGTCAACTTTACAAATGTTTGCTGAACTTGACAAACGGCGCCGGAAAAATTCGCACGTGATTCATTCCATCCCACTTGACCGCGCTTATTCATAGCATCCGCTGGAAACTAGTCCCGACGTCTCCGCCACTTCTTTCCATCCGAGAAGTGAGTTTTTGCGTCGCGCGCGATAGCAATCGTACTTCGTTCGTAGTACTAGACTCGCAAAAAACGGTTATGATACATTTATAAGCTGGCTGCTTAAGATATAAGTGCACACCGACAAATCGTTTGTTTGATGAAGTACTTCTTATGCCCTGATTATATCATTGCGAGATACACGACCCGACCGGCCGGACCTCCGTTTAGCGTTAGTTTAAAAAAAAATGACGGTGATGATTGATCGTCGGTATTTTAATTATCTATAACGCATCGTGTTGAAGAATTCGTGACGTTCTAAATATGCATGTACATTCGAATCACGACATGTTTCGATGCTAAGTTTAAATTTTTGCTCTTCATTGCAGAGCGATTACTACTTCACGCCACGATCTGCCTGGTCCAGAGTCCCACCGAAGACTTCCAAACGACAGTGTAATTCATCATGGAAAGTCGGCAGCGCTATGCTAATCATCATCGCGATGCTCGTCTTAATAGCGGTTTTTGCCATCGCCGGATTAGCTTTATGGATGGGAGGTAAATCAAACACGAGCCTTTGTATAAACGTTAATTTTCTTTATCGCAATCGCGATTTTATTTTCAACAAATTTTATAATCAATGACACCTTTTGTTTCAGCTCTGAGAACGGAAGCTAAAAGTGGTGAGTGGGAAGCTTAGTCATTGTTATGACTCGGTTGAAAAATAGACGAAATAGTTTATAAAATTGTTTCTTGTTACAGCCATCGTTGGATATACCTGTCATTTTCGCGTCGCCAGAGGCGAGCGTTATAATCCCATGCTAAAGCTCAACACTAGTATGGTATTCCGAGAGAAGGAACGAAAATACAGGAACCTTGTGAGTTGATGTGGTTTTTATGATCTTACAATAATTGTCCTGTCTCCAGGAACCTTGAATTCTCACAAAATTTTTGTTATTTTACAGATCGAAGTACTGTTTAGGAGGAGTGTTTTGGGTCCAGCTTACAAACAAACAATAATAGATAAATTTGAGAACGGTACTCTTAAAGTGTTTTTCAGACTTTATTTGGACAGGAGGAAGATACCCAGATCAATCACGAACATCGAAGATACTATAGAAGACGTTATTGTGAAAGAGACCTATTCTAGAACGAATTTGTTTAAGGACATTGAAATTGATTTGACCAGTATCACCGTGAAAAGTGAGTATACAATTGTAAAGATTTGGGTCTAAGTTATTGTTGGCTCTATTCAATCAAAAGCGACGCTATATTTTTGTAAGAATAGAAAACTGATTGTAATGCTCTAAGAGTCGCTGCTTTGGTTGTCCGTAGGAATCAATCTGGAAACAATGACGAATCACAAGCCAGCGCCGAGCGAGCAAAGAAACACGATGATCACGAAAAACGGCGTGCTGCGACCGCATAGAAACAGCTCATTGATCATCAGTCCGAAGAACAAGATGAAACCTACGAAGACTGAAGTCGTCGAACCCGAGGTCGACTTTGCCAATATACCGACGATACAGGGCACCTATACGGCCACGAAGATCAACGTCAGTTCGAAACATCCAACGAGAGAACAGACGATGACTACAAAACTGATGACGTCATCGCAACCTACGATAACACGTTTAACGTCTACAACTGAGAGGATTCGGACGACGAATAAAGGGGAAATCACGACACCCGAAACAACGACTGTGAAAATTGTCACTCCCGTGCCTGCGACAAAAACTGAATATTTTAATCCCTATTTTGAAAATTCTCCTTGGAAGCCGATAGTCCCGACTTACGTCAACACGGAAGTGAAGGTCTTGCCAGGAAAAGCAAATCTTACAGGGTCTGTAGAAGATATAGTTGTTCATACGACCGAAGTCAATAAACAAGATCCATTTAGCGATGACAAACCGTTTGCCGTAGTTGGATCGAAAACTAAAACAGGTGATATTATTATACCATCGAGCATCGTCGACATAGAAGTGCCGAACATCAATATACATGGAATCAGTTCGTTTGATACGGAGCAGACAAATTTTCCGCATGATCGCGTAGTGCCGCAAGAAATAGGACATTTCCGGATAAACAGTAAGTTCAAAAACATCTTAGCGGAATCGGAGGAGAATGTTGGAGATGCGACCGTGAAGAACGAAAAAGATCAAAAGCCGACGATCGAAATTTCTGGGGAGGCACCGAAGGAGACTTATGATTTGCGCTTAAAGACTTCTACAAGTTCTGTGGCTAATGGTTCACTTATCATAACTCCGTCACAAATAACAGAAACGACATCTAAGCCGGAAGAAGATGTAAAGAATTTAACCATACCTCCTGAAACAAATACGCCAATACTATTAAATGTTGGCGATTCCAGCGAATCCGAACGTATTTCAGGAATCGGAGTAGCGGAACCAGTGTCTGAGTTGGAACTCAATCTTGAATTGAGAAATCGATTTTCGGATATCAAAGCGAAAGAAGATGAAGAAGAGACAACAGTCGCGAATCATAAGATTAGCTCAATGATCAATAAGCAGCCGGTTTACACGAGCTACAAGACACCACATTTAAATGGTGGTGCAAAACCCAGTTTAATCGAAAACCCAGGAACAATGAAACCGTTTAGGCACACTATTCCCGTTGACAAAATTAGTCCGGCATTGAAAATCGATAGTCGACCGCCTGAAATCGTGATTGTGGAGCCAGAAAATTTTAAAGTGGTTGATGTAAACAGGACGAAAGATTTTATTTCTAAAGACAATATTACCGCGATGAACGACACAGCATTGAACAAGACGAAAGATGCATCCGTGGTACGTGGAATGTCTGAAGTATATAATGATTATATCAAAAATGACAACAAGACTAACGTTTTGGAAAACTTAGAACGTGTGGTTGAAGTGACGACTTTTGTTAAAGACAACGAAAATGTATTTAGGGTCAATTTCCCGTCGAAGAACGTAAAAATTGAATTATTGGAACATGGAAAGCAACAAAATGAACCGCAAATGTCGGGGAAGTTAGACGAAAGTGATGTAACGGTTCCTACCACTACAGATCCAAACTCAGAATTGATTCATCCATTTTATAATAATAAAGAAAAGTTATTAGATAATAGTTCGCCGAAGAATCGATCGAGAAATTCGACGTTTATCGAGGTTGATACTCTAAAACATATACCAGGTCATGTGACTCATCATACCCATTCGCCTGTTGACAGTCAAAGAGAAATTACGGTGGTTGATGACTTGCCCGACAGGGACTTGGAAAGCAAAAAGAATCGAAATGATTCAGGCAAGGCTAACGGAATAGTCGATTTGGTTACATTGGCGCCTGCTAAAAGTAACAGTGGTGTGGGTAGGCCAATCAGGCCCCGGCCGAAAATTCAAACTATTAACAAACCACAAAATTCAGTAAATTCGACCTCAAGCCACGACAAGACTGCGTTTTTAGAAAAATTATTCAGTCTGCAAAACTTCGCATCCAACAAAAACGAGTCGACTTCAGTAGAGAAATTCAAAATGAAGAACGATAGTGTAGAACAAATAATCGAGGTAGTCACATCTATAAGTACGAGGATATCGACTAGTGTCAAAGGTAATCAAATAGTTGTTAATATAGGATCTGGAAATTCTTCAACAAACGCAAATAAAAAACAGAAGGAAGAGAATGTTACGGGAATGTTGATCTTTGGAAAAGACAAACCGGCAATCAAGGTGGGGAATTCATCTACAAAAAAGATTTCTTTAGGAAACGACAACAAAGTGACGTCTTCTACAGAAAAAAGTGTAAGGTTAGATTCTGTGACAATGACAGAAGGATCTTCGGATAGAAAAATTCCCACTTACAACGATAAACAATTGCTCGTTGAACCTACGAAAGAATCAAGTGATATACAATTATCGACAAATGTAACAAGTGATCAATATAAGAATGAAAGTAATATAACAATAACAAATTCGACGAAAACAAGTATAAATTTTCAGAAGCCATCCAGCTTGGAAGATCTGATTAAGATGGTTAAGGAGGCAGAAAAGAATAGAACACTAAAAAACGTGACCAAAAATTACACGATTAATCGAGACGGACTGAAGATATTAACCAAAGTTTTGAATAAAATGAATTCCACAAATCAAAGTAATCTGTCCAATGTCACAAATCCATCGTTAAATAACACTGGTAAGTGTGTAATGAATGTTTGATTAAAAATTAAAACAATGTTTAACAATGTTTAACTTTTCTTAGATAACTGCTTGGGATTTCGTTGTATCGACGGTAAATGTTTACCATCAACTGCAAAATGCAATATGCTTGGTGAATGCGCGGGATCAGAAGATGAAGCTAATTGTACATGTGCTGATTACCTAAAAGCTCAGTTACTTAATCACAAAATTTGTGATGGAACTCCAGATTGCTGGGATTACTCTGATGAATCGGATTGCGGTATAATTTTAATTTCTTGTAAAATTTAAACTAATAATATTGGTAATATAATGAATATTGAAAACAGTTAAATTATTGTACCTAAATGAGTATTTTTTAATATATTAATAGTAATATACTATTATTACACTAATATAAATCGAAAGTTCAATATTTACGAATTTTTGACTTTTTTTATTTTCAAAACAGACTGGTGCAAAGAAGGGCAATTTGTATGCGGAAATAACAGAATTTGCATAGATCGAAACAAGGTTTGTGATGGGGTAAAAGACTGTCCAGCAGCCGAAGATGAAAAAAAGTGTACAGCTTTGATAGATGACGACTCATTTGAATATATCAACGATACAAATAATCCTGCTTTGTCCTCAAATCAGCAACAAAATTTACAAATCGCAAACGACAATCAATTCAATAAAAACAATGCAACTATGGAATTTGAAGCAAAAGTCAACTCGGATCAAGAAGCTCATGAAACTTCGATTCAAGAAACAAACACCTTTCGTGCGATAATTAACGACGGAGCGAGAGCCGAAAAACTCGTTAACCGAAAAGATGTAATCAACGTGGGAGAATCTATTGATATTGATCATATGCCCCATAAAACTGGATCACCGGTTATCGCTGGCAGGGAGATTTCCATTAATTCTAAGCACGATTTTATTAACAGTAATGCCTTTCAACCCAGTGCCAAGGCGAACAAATTAATCATGAAAATGGACGAGGTCAATAATTACAGGGACATGGGCTACCTTAACGTCAGAAAGAATGGCAAGTGGGGTAAGCTTTGTCTCAGTGATACGCAAAATTTTTTGCAAGAACGTAAAGCTTCTTGGACAATTGAAGACTTGGGTCGAGCTGTTTGCAAAGCTATAACGTATCAGTGAGTATAAAATATAAATTAAAAATGATAATTTGTTTGCAAGAATGAATGATAAACGATCTATTGTTTGATTGCAGAGATTACGAAAAAGTGGAAAAAGTTACGGAGGTTGGACACACATCAAACAATCGTTATTACAAATTGTCTTTCGTGGACAAAACTGATAAGACGAGTCCTACGTTCATACCAACTGATTGTCCTTCGCGTGAAGTACTGAAGGTTAAGTGTAAAAATTTGGAATGCGGTATTAGAACGCAGAGCCTTTCTCAAGCGAGGTAATAAAAAAATATCATTTGTTAAATAGAAAAAAAAGAGTGCAATTTACGTATTACAAACTATAATGTTAATAACTTGTTTGGCAAAAGCTTATCTGTTAGATGAGCTGTTCTTATATACTATATGCATTTTTAAGAAGGTCGCATTTATCTCGACGTTATAGAATCGTTGGTGGAGGAAGTTCTGCGGCAGGAAGCTGGCCATGGCACGCAGCATTGTACAAAGAAGGGCATTATCAGTGCGGTGGCGCTCTCATCAGCGATAGGTGGATTTTATCCGCAGCTCATTGCTTTTATCGGTAAGTGATGTTGCGAAACTAAATAACAATTTTTTACTATATTTACTATAATTTACTTGATTGTTCAAGTATGCAGTCACGGATTCAGTGATTTTTTAATTCATATAAATATTTTCAACTGAAAAGAAAAAATAATTAATGACATCATGCTTAATTCTACTCTCAGTTCTGAAAGTGAATATTGGGTAGCGAGAACAGGAGCAACCAGAAAAGGCAGTTTTCCCAGTCCTTACGAGCAATTAATCAGAATCGATTACATCTCGTTGCATCCTGATTACATCGACAGTGGATTTATTAACGACATTGCACTTCTAAGACTGGAACGACCTGTTATATTCAGCGACTTCGTCCGGCCTATTTGCCTACCTAAAAATGAACCCAAAAATGGTACGACCTGCACAATAACAGGTTGGGGACAGCTGTTTGAGATTGGCAGAATATTCCGTAAGTGGCTGTTGCAATTAAAATGTAATAGAAAGATACGATAATAAAAATAAAATAGAAACCTAAAAAGGCATCTAAGATTATAATACAACTTGCATCATACTCAAGTTTAAAAGCCCGCCTTAATCAAAATAATTTCATTCCACAGCTGACACACTTCAAGAAGTAGAAATACCGGTGATTTCGACGGAAGAATGCCGTAGGAAGACTTTATTCTTGCCTTTGTATAGAATAACTTCGGGCATGCTCTGTGCCGGACTCAAAGATGGTGGTCGCGATGCATGTTTGGGGGACAGTGGCGGCCCGCTTGTGTGTCAAGAGTCGCATAATAAATACGTTTTACAAGGTAATAACCAGATTTCATTGCTCAAATTGAAAACTCGAAATGTAATGTCTGGGGTAACTGGACACCGGATAATTGCTGTAGTATTTCAGTAACGGTCGTTAAGTATACATACAAACAATTTTATATATAACTGTTTAAGTATGAATTTGCAAAAATGGGAAACGAATGGAAATTGGTTTCAGGTATAACGTCTAACGGTTACGGCTGCGCGAGGCCAGGGCGACCCGGAGTTTATACGAAAGTCCATCACTACTTGTCCTGGATTGGGCGTGTGATGTCGAAAACGGAAATCGAAACCAGTCCGTCTAATTGCAAAGGTCACAGGTGTCCGTTAGGAGAATGCTTACCGAAATCACGAGTATGCAACGGATTCCTTGAGTGTTCCGATGGGAGTGACGAGCGTAACTGCACGACGAATTTGCGATGAAAAGACTGACCCTGATTATATTGTATTTATTTAGTAGAATACCGAATGATAAATAACGAAGCAATTGTTTAACTCGACGTCACTTATATAACGATTAATTATTTATTGATTAATCGCCGTGCGTTGTTGTTACGCTAGTCAACGCTGCGAGTTGTTTATCTTCTGAATTATCTAATTTGAAGAGGGATTATTAAAGTATTAAAGTTTCACATAAAGTTTAAGAAATACGACTATATACAGTTAGTGAAAAAAAAACTTAAGTAACACTCTTAAAACACACTTTTTATGTCAAAATGTGAAGTGTTGAATCAATCTGGAATTCATCTTGATATTTCGTCAATAAACTTGTAATGAGTTTATATAATTTCAGGGTAGAATTTTATAAGCCTAGTAGAAATTTATAATAGAAACTAAAAATTAAGTAAATATTCTGAAATTTTATACTACAACATTAAATCTAATTCTTGAATTTTTTAAAATTTTTTCACAGGGTTTTTTATTTGATAATTTCTTATTTGTTACTTATAGTCGTTTTTCTTTAAATTAAATGTGAAACAGTAATACACTTTTTCATCTATCAATAGTTCAAAATTGCAACTGATCTTATATTAAAGTTGGATTAAATACTGAGAAAAATGATTATGGAATGAATTTTATATAACAAACAAAAATGTAATTGAGTCAACCAATTTTGATTCAATGAATTTTGTTAATGAATTTTTTCAAAATATCAACTGAATACAGTATAAGTAGGAGTTGACATTACCATAATTTTTTTTCTCGATGAAGCAATGACGAAAAGTATTATTATATATACTCATTGATTGGCGTACAATGGCAGATAGAATCAAAGTCCCCCCTTTTTTATATTATTAAGCTAGGAAGTATTAGACGAACTGCACTCAGTACAGTAGACTTTGTAAAATTTCCTGCATAAATTTAATAGAACACAAAGCGTAACATGAAATCTCCAATTCCAAGGCACGTTTGTGCATGTGCAAATTGAAAAAATTAATTTATAGGTGGATAATAGAATTATTTCATAATGCATTAAAATTTGCGCATTCGCAAATGCGAAACTCAATTATGTTGTAAACAATTTATAAGTGTTCTCTTATCTTACAAGGAAGTTTTATAGATTGTACTGCCTAAACGGTGAATTAAGAATTATAAGATTTTAAAGAACTGCAATGTAATGATAAGGTACTATTTATTTTCCGCTGCAAAGAATTTGTAAAGGATGTGATGATTCATTTTCAAAGTTCGTTTTTTACAAATTCTGTTTCAAGTAATAAGTAATTAAGCTTAATGAGTTAGATTAAAAGTAGCTTAATTCTCGTAGAATAAGGAAATTCCATATAATTAAATTTTAATCATTGCGATTTCATTGCTCGATAAATTACAGTAAGATCATCTGTAAAAGTTTTATATTATGACTCGGATTAATTTTTTTCCTTATTTTTTTATAAAAAGAGCATGTGTAAAAAAATATTAATTATTCTACATTAATTTGAATTATGGTAACAAAGTGTTTAAGGTAATTGCTCGGATTCTTTTACGCTTAAAAAAAAATGTGTTACTAAACAACTATTTATTATTCATTTAGTATGAAAATAAATCCAGCGATTCTCCCAATTTCGATAAACTTCTAGATTCATTTTCACACTGAATGAATAAAAAATAATCACTGAGTAACCGTTTTTTTTCTCCACAATAAAAGGATTTGAATAATCACTTAATTTTCTTCTCATCTATATTTATACTTAAATAATTCCAAACGAAATAAATTATGTAGCAGGCCATTCACAAAAAATGAGATAAATTACTTTTTTTAGCCTCATTACTGCATAACTGTGCTAAATTTAATTTTCCCACGTAAAAACAACAATTCGTATTTGGAAATAATATAACAACCAGATATGAGAAACGAAAGTACATATACATTTGATAATGAAATTTACAAATCTTTATCAAAAAATATTTGTATTTTCCCAATGTTCATATCTTAATCTTATAATTTTTACCGAGTTCACAACCAGGGCATCCGCCACGTGGAGAAATTCTCGTATATCTAAATTTATATTTATGCCGAGAATTTATTTATATCATGACGAAAGACTGTATTGTATAAACAATTACTAAAATACTTCAAAATTTCGCATCCTAATTACGAATTTCATTATAAACTATCATTACCAAATTTTTGTATAAAGGTCTTTTTTTATAACCGCTTTATCGCGTACGTTTATACTGCCCGTTTGTGATATTGTATTTAAAGTATGTAAATATTGTGCTTTAATATTTGTACTTCAAAGTAATAAGTTAGATCATTTGTAATTGACTCACATGAGGTCGAAGACCTTATTTTCTCATTTAGATATTATTAGACAATGCCTAATTGATTATTGTGTATAATAAGCCATTCAGACAATCGATTTTTTATTTATATAACGCATTAATCATTGTACAGTTGATTTAATCTTTTACATTTGCAATAACGAAATAAAATAAAGTGTACTTTTTATTACACATAATTAGCGTTAATTACTCACCTTGCTGCATCCCGCTGTTGAATTGTTCCTCGAATTGTTCGATCAACGCAGATACCATCCCTTGTTGATTTTCATTGGTAAATACACCGTAGACATGAACCCGTCCGAGTAATTGGCTATCGCTTCAATTTCCAATTTCCCTTTCTTCAGTTCTTCCAATTCCGATCTTATGCTTTCACTCAAATATGCCCTTTTCTCGAGTGACTTCAATTTTAAGTCATCGGCGGGCGACAAAGCAGTTTTGTGTACCGACTTTAAATTCAAACCGTCTATTTCAGTGGGATGAATTCCCAGCCAACGAATGCTTGGGCAAATCAATTTCTCGCGTAATCTCAATTGAGCTACGGTGCCAAATCTGAAAGTGAAAAAAGAAATATATAAGTATGTTGTAAATAAATTGATTTGAATACTAAATTGTTCAACGATGTTTAAGATTTTAACTTTTTTTTTGCACATTTACCTATATGCACACATTATATCAATCCCGAAGGGATCGGCGTCGACTATTGCGTAAACAGGAATGTTTAGCTCTTTTGATATAATATTCACGAATCTTCTAGTCGCGAAATCTGGATATCCTTTTCCAGTAATCAAGAGGCAATTTAATAATTCTGGACAACCCTCCGATAACAGTTTTTGAAAAACTGCATCTTTTTCAACAATTAATATCATTTTAACGTCGTGTTTAATAGACGATATGTGCGAGATGTTGTGTGATATTAATATACCATTTTTCTTAACTCTGAAGTCAAGTTGAGTGCCATCGTCCAAGTTACACAAGAGTTTTCCTGCTGCCAATCCTTTTGAAGTCGCTACTATATCTTTAAAATATTGTATGAATTTAATAACAATTTGTGAAATCATTAAAAGATAAATAATTCATTAATGTGTTAAACGATTATATTAAAACTTCGTGTTCAAACAATTATACGAATTTCTTTAACGAGATTGAATTTAATGTTTGGGAACAAATTATCTATGTACAAGATACAAATAATATACAAATATAGCAATAAATAGGTAATATGCTTAAATAATTACTTAAGTCCCATTCCAAGCATGACACAATTTCAGCGACGTCTTTGACAATTTGATCGATGCATTGCTGAGTTTTAACCAGTGCTGATGATGGAACTCTTTCTTTCAACTCGTAAAAAAGCGATCGCCTTGTTTGAAATTTGTTGTTACCAGAAATTAGCGAATTATGTATTCGTTGCAACACTTGCATAATTAAAGCCAATTTTCTTCTTCCATCTTTTTTTTCGAAGCTTACAGCTTTTCTGTTTGAAATTGTCTTTGTAAATTCCTCACTGCTATTCCCCTGACTTGCATTTTTATCATCGTACGAAATATTTTCTTTGTTTTTATACGACTGTTCAACGTTATAACTAATAAACGGTATTTTACCGGCAACTAGTTGACAACATAAATTAAAAATTATGTTTTCTATCTTATCTATTACATTTTTCCTAAAATTACAATTATAAAAATACACTTTTGTTACTACTATCGTAACTTTTCTATATATTATTTTTTTAATTTTCGATCTTTGATGCGTTATTTCTAATACTGTGAATTTTTCATTTATGTCTTACCTTATTGTGTCGAAATCCGGTCGATTGATAATTTTAACTGTTTTATATGCGTCTTCCTCTTTGAAAAATGTTGCAAAATTATTTTGTGAAATATTTTGCGTCATTTTAATAAGATAACGTCGAGACTTTAAAAATTATACAACTATATTTATTGTCTTCAGATCTGTAAAAAAATTAATGAGTGAAATAAAAGATGCATTAATATTATCTTACAAATGCAAACATTTGTTGAGAAAATTTCAATATAATAACTTCGTTGTTTAATATTTTTTGCAGGGTAGAATAATAACAACAAGAACAATAATAAGCAAAATTGCGATTTTATTAGGTACAATACATTTTTAATTGGTGAAGTTTTTTTTTGTAGAACAAATGAACACATTCTTTGTATTAGCAGTGATATAAATTTTATACTGTGCTTTCTAATTTCTAAACTGCTTGATTAAATATTCAGTGTCTATTCAATTTCCGTTTGACAGAAAAATTGTTTGTTTCATACTATAATTGTTACATACGAAGTTTAAATTTTAATTAACATTTATCTGAAATAAACATTTTGATGGGATAATGTATCAATGTTTTGTTTTTGATTGTATATAATAATTAATGAACAAGTTATAAAAATTCCAAGATTATTAAAAGGTTGACTTTGTAATGTAATATTTCAATGGGCAGTGCTTTAAGTAATTAAATCACTTAGTATAATTACAAAGTAAATTTTGAGAATAACATTAAGTAAATATAACAGAATTTTAGTACTTACACGTAGATATTATTCAAAAACATAAGTGCATTTTTATAAGAAAGTAAGGCAGCGTTAAAAAAGTGACGCGAAAAATTAAGCACAATATTTTTTTAAGTCATTCTACAAATACACGCATTTTTTATCTTATCGTCTCAAAAAACAGTGAACGCGCAATTTCGTTCCTCAGATGTAAGGCTTTTTCTTGATAAATAAAAAAAGAATTATATCAAAAGGCATCGATTTTCGTAAGCTCAACGTGTGCTTTACATTCATCTTATAAAACATTAAAAACTTCGTACGTGCATATGTAATAAAAGATATCATTTGTTTTTTTTTCTTATACAAATTTATTTATTTATTTATTTATTTACTTTTTTTTTGAAATTTGTATTACATATTTTTTGAGCGAAATAATGTTTTCAAATTTGTGCATTACAAATTATGTAAGTTTGTATTTCCAATATGAAAATAATAAACTTCGATAATAATAAATAAAACACACATCTACAATGACGTAAACATATCTATAAAACTTTTAACGATAAATACAGTGTTTATTCTATTTTTACTCGCAAAAATATCTAAACATAAATAAGGTGCAAAAATTCTTATTAAACTTTTCTCGATATCCTCAGATATCTTTACGAGTATTTCAATAATTTATAACAAAACCAAAAACGATTATAACAAAAACGATTTATAACACATTTAAAACGAATATGACGAAGTATAAAATTTGCTATAAAATTAATTTTAAAAATATAACGGTTGATATTATATTTATTTACTTGACTACTGTTGTCGTGAAATCAAATTGCGAATGTCAGAACGCATTAAAATAAACTTTAATTATCTTTGAAAATTTCTTTGATTAAAGGTTATTTTTTAAATACAAACACAATAAATGGGAGCGAAATTATCAAGGTTTTCATTATAATGATGCGTAAAGAATTTGGAATTTATTTCACCAGTATGCTCAGAGTAATATCACAAAATACTTTAAAATTAAAAAAAAAATTTAAAACTTGAAAAACGTTATTGCAGGAAGTAAAAGATACAACGTAAAATATAGTCATTGAGAACAAAACATTTGGCAAAGTTTGCATGATATTTAATATACAGGGTGAGTTTAAAGTCCCGGAACGGTCGAATATCTTGAAAATTTCATGTCAAAACGGGGAAACAAAAAAACACGTGTCAAATATTTTTCAAAAATCTATCCAACGACACCAAAATGGATCCT
>JABFOV010004093.1:0-14671 GCA_022817685.1 Aradophagus sp. ZL-2020 | reverse complement strand
TAAATATCTGATACAGGCTGCATGTGTGGAGAAATTCAATGATAACACGTAGTGAACTTATAAAATAAAAACAAAAAAGAAAAAAAACACACAACGTGACTTCTTCACGTACACGTTGTGTGGTGGTGTAAATTGTTAAGAATACTTTTTGCTTCATAAATAGAGTTTGTTATGTTTGTTTGTATTTAAATTAAGAATTATATCAGATGTTTAAATAGGTATACGAATTAGAGATAAAGAATTTGGGTGGGTGTGGGGGGGGGGGGGGGGGGCTTAATTTTAGGTTTATGACACAGGGGGTGTATTAATTTGATATATTATACATTCATACTTAGAGATAATAATTTTGACTATTTATAAATGATTTAGAGACTCCGAGTAAATTTTTTAATCAATTTTTATAGTACAAATGAAAACTCACCATTTCTGCCACTTACATCGCTAGTCATCGTTGAACATCGGTGATCTAAACATAAATAAACACTGGTATTAATTTTCTTGCATTTTAAATTGAGAATTTTAACAACAAATATTATGATTTTTCCACAATAAAATATACTATTTTTATACCTTATATTTTTAAATATCAAAATTAACAATTTAAAATTCATTAGCTATTGTTATTAAATTTAAAAAATATGGTAACGAATAAAACGGCTGCTAAAGTATAATAAAATTGTAATGTTAACTAAGGTATACAAATATATTATTTAAATCAAAACACGACAAACATTATTTTCAATAATAATCTATTTAAAGATATATTAAAATCATATTTTGTCTTAAATATATAAATTATGTGGCATATATTTCGAATATTTACATAAAGTATAAATTAAAAAATTGCGTTCAAAAAGTATATCAGTTTCAGATATACTCTAATATTTAATCTCAGATGTTTGAACAAAACATTTCGGAAACCCGATTCAAACACATGTTACATTTGTCACAAGCATCTCGACTACATCTCAGTTAACACATACACAACAAAGAGAACTGTAACGAAAATCTAAAATTTGTTCTCGAAAATTATGGCAATTAAACGTCAACACAATCGTCGAGAAAAATCGGTCTCACGCATTTCTTTATGCCCTGCACTTTTTATGCCCCATAAAAGTATTCACGTGCTATTACTCAAAGTAGTAAAATGAAATATGTTTCCTTAAAACTGTCAATGCAGAGGTTGCTGCTGGTCCCGAAAAGTTATAAACATCAAAAGTTGAAATCATACTCCTGAACGTGATTGCAGCATCCCTCTTATAGCAAGCTTGCCGTTTTTGTATTATTACAAATTCAAAAGGATATCGATCTCACTATTTTACCGTCACCTTAAGTAAATGTAACACTTGAATTGTAATAAAATGTGCCAATTTTAAATGCATCAGAAACGTGAAAAAGCTAACTTTTGTCAATGTTCTATGTTTGTTGATCTATATTATAATAAATTTGATAATTAAAGCAGGTTCAAAAAGTCAATCTTCAAATCACGAGTTTAGAGTTTACATTTGATTTAATGAATAATATATTTTTTTATCAAACTATAAATCTCATAGTTTTGTAAAAAAAAAGACATAATAAAAAAAATTAGATGTACAAACTGTTCGTGCTATTTTTAATACCAGTAAAATGGAAAATCATAATTTTTGACAATAATGAACAAAGTCAAATAAAATAGAAACGTTCATTTTTTCATAATTGTCAATCTTTAAATACCACAATTTTCAGACGTTTTCAATTTCTCCCAGAAACTTGTAAAATATTCAGTTCCTGAAATAATTCTCTTATTGTACCCGTTACGACAAGCAACCTTAGTTGCGTTCGTCAATCGCATGGGTGACAAATTCGACTGGCAAGTTCTCACCTCGAGAGACCGGAGCGCACAAAACACAAAGCGCTCTTTGTGCTCAAGGCAACACAGTCTTTTATTTTTAATTTTTTTTTATTATTATTATTTTATAATCCCCTGCGCGTCGCCTTCCGTTTCGCCTTATGCAATCAGACACGCGGCGCGCGTATTACAATTGATACGGGGGTTCGGTGTTCGAAAATTCGTCGCTATCACCTGAAGCCCGAAGGGGGGTGGGGTGGGGGCAGGCCAAGGAGGGTCACCTTGAGCCAACCAATCGAGCCTTGGCTGGCAATTTCTGCCGCTATTATAAGAAATGCCCCACCAACGTTCCCCGATGAGCCAGCTTGCCGGTTGCGTCCGCCGGTTACACGTGCACCCAAGACAGAGCGAACTTATCATCCGCCCCGTTCGTTGCCGACCCCTTACAGACTTCCGTCCCGCTGGCCCCTCGACCGAGCATTAGCGCCAGGAATGAATTATAAGCCGAAGGCAGGAGGAGGTGGAAAGCAAGGGGGACCTGCGGTTCGTAACGTGGGTTGACGAAATGTCGAAAATGATCTTTGGCGATGTCTGATTGAGCTGACTTTTTTTTTATTTGTAGCTGTTGCGAGGAGGCTTTTTAAGTCAAGTGTTATATTATTCATGTCGTACAACTAAAAACGAAGTGGTATTTTTGAGATTATTTTGTAAAAAAAAATACAAACAACTCTCTGAAGACATGATGTAATTAATAGAAATTTATTTTCGAATTATTACTTTAGATTAATATAGTTTAATTGAAAAATGCTATGTAGTTATTAATGATTATATTTAGATTGTTTGAATTGACATTTTTCAATTTTTTGATAACTTTGCATATTTATATAAGTTACTGTAAAAGATTGTTAAATTTACACATTTTTTTTTGTAAAATTGTTTTAAACATGACGTTTAGAAATTTTATTCATCTTTTTTAATTATCTCATTTGCAATACATTTGTTAAAATATTATGTATTTTTTTTGTTTCTTGACACAAACTTGATTTTTCTTTTTGCTTAAAAATTAATTCAAAACTTAAAATTCACATACATCTTTCATTTATAATTATTATACTTTCACACATTATATCATTCGAGAAAATAGTTCCCAACTTGGTAAATGTTACATAGGCAAATTTAACATTCGAAACAGGCGATTGGGTAAGGTTTGCCTGACCAATGATCAGATAATAATTACAGTTGCAACATTTTTATTCGCCTAGCGGGACACACGCGCTACCCGCATTCTGACACAACGTTTACGGCAGATAATATTTTATGAAATTTATGAAAGTACAATTAAATGCTATCCCACCAAATCAAAATCGATAATTTACCGAAATCTTTAATTAAAATAATTAAACGTGGTGAATGAAAACAGCTGGTATATATCCGAAAGTGAATACTAATTATTTACATATTGTTGTATGCAATTATTTTACTTGATAAAATAACATTACTTTCAAGAATATAGTGAACAGTAATTTTTGATAAAAAAAGTTCATTAAAACCAATTGCCATATTTTACCAAACTATATTTAAATTTTGTATGTCAGATGAAATTTTTTTTAAACAGAAACTAACCATAAATATAAAGAAAACCATTCTTTATTTCTTTCGCTATTTCGAAAACTTGAATGCTGTTTAAAATATATCGATTATGAGTGTAAACACAATTGTGAATTTTCTAAGAATGAATTTTGAGTATATGTTTGTTCACATTCATATAAAGTAAGGAATTATTATCTACGTAGCGATTTCAATGCAATTTTAACACAAATTGAGAACATTATTATAATTTAATAAGTTTGACATAATTTTCAAATTCTCAAAATGTCTTTTATTTCAATATTTTACTAATTATTCAGTGATTTAAAGTTGCGTCTGCAAAAAAAAACTGAATAAAAACCTCATAACTGAAAATTAAAATATCAATTTCAATTCCAAAAATCAGAATCAAATCCTTTGACTCTCACCTCATTCACCCATGCTTTAATCCAACTCTCACTCACCGACAACGTCCCAAATTAAGTCATCGACACCCTTCGCGAACGATATCGCCGTAGATTTTAACTTTAACCCTGTTAAAAAGTGCCGGTGCTCGGCAAGTCGTACTTTTTTTATCTCACCTACGACTCGGCCGACAATAAGCCGCTGCTTTTCTTTGTGCGGCACTTGAGAAAAGACAGCAATGTGGCCAACACATGCGAGCCTAAGCCGAGCCTCTTTCTTAAATTCCTGGTAGGTGTCTGTCGTATATTCACCGTCGTCGGTACATCGCGTGGGGGGTAAGTGGGGGGAGGGGGGTCAGGGCTGGCACAACACTTGCACCGACGATATCTAGTGTCCGATCGTTGCGAGATCGCACACGCGTGAAATCGGATCCGAGTCCGAGAGAGGCCCGAGTCCACGCAAGAGGCGCGACGTTTTATTGCCGGTTACGGGATTCCTAACACGGTCGCCTTGCAGACGCTTTTTTGACTGATGCCCGGTGCCCGAGGGACCGCGCCATTGTTCCCGAAACCCCGGGCACCTTTTTAGTCACGGCTCCGGGGCTTTTTAATGTTACATAAATAACGCGCTGAATTAACGTGAAAATTGCTTCGCATCGGAGTCGGCCGGTGACGTAACACCCTGAATATTGATACTTAATAGATAAATCTCGCGGCGGCCGGCTGGAATTGGACATTAAAAGAATCGATTCTTATACAATTGTCGGCGGGCGTGGTGGCGCTTTAAACTGGCTCGATCGTCTTACTTTTGCGATAATTGACTTTGTTTTCTGCTATTTTTTTGCAATTCAACAAAATTGACACTGTTTAAGACTTTAATTAGTTCAGTGTACAAAAAACACTCAATCATACGTTAACAAAATTTATTAATTAAAAATTGCTGCTGCCTTTATTAATTATAATAAATTAACGTCTGTAAATTTTAACAATAGATGACCATTTATGATATAAAATATTAATGAAACGACAATCCGTTGAACAGTGTCACGACAATCACGTAATGTCTGAATTATCAATATTTCTATTTATTCAACTGAAATAACTATTTAATAATCAATTATTGCATCTAATGAATATATCGACTTTCCATTAATCACATTTTAATTAGAATATCAATAAAACAGTTAATTCTATTATAACCAATAATGACAGATGTTTGCTTATTTTCGCTTTAATTAATTTAGTAACAAATATAATATTTTATGTTTAAATATTGATCTATTTTATTTTACAATCATGAACATTTATAAAGTAACTAGAGATTTCACGTATTTTTTGGCGAAGCAAACAATTATTGACACGATTGCGGAACATTATTTTGCATCGGCACATCTGCATTCAAAAATGTGACATTCGTTTGCAAAATGACCTTATTTTATGCGGAAAGCTGACGCTTTCCCGAAACGAATTCATTACTTTTATTACTGTGCTGTAGCGGAATTTTTCAAGTTATATGCGACACTAATTAATGTATTGAAACATTCGCGGCGGATTTTCCGTGCGATTTTAAATTACCTGCTTTGTGTGCGATGCCGTGTAATAATAAACAAAGTTGTTGTTCAAACTTTTCGTTTTCATTCGCAATGCTAACTCTGAACTTAAAAGGCCCTGCTGGTGCGATGATACTGTAAAAACTGGTGCTTTAGATTCACAAACAATAATGTGAGATGAGGTAACAAAAGTAAATAAAGAAAAATAATGACAGAAAATATCGATAATATTTACATTTGAAAATAATTCTTCCGATTGTTATATTTATAAGGTTCATCATCGATTAATAAAACATATTTCTATGTATAATTACAAGTTTTTTTCAATAAAGCAGAATTATTCATAATAATCAATTAACTATACTCAACATTTTAAAGAGGGATGAAAATAAAAACATTGACATCGAATTATTACTACGGTTCTGGAACATTGAAAAAAATCGGTAATACAGTAAAACCTGTAAGGAGTTTCATATCATGATTCTTTTACATTGATACGTTCGTCACGAAAAACGAAAATAGAAATGCGACACTTTTCACAAGTAACAATTTAAAAATTATTAATTTTTCAGATAAGTAAGAATGCGTCTAACCACAATCCAGAAATTGCTATTTAAAGACATTTAATTACATTTTGTAAATAAATTTATATACTTTACATTTCAATCTTAGCATTTATAAAAGTATATTTTGGACCCGCTGTATTTATATGTTCAAATATTAAAAAAAAATAAATTCAATTGAACAAAAAATTTGTTAAACCCTATCCAAGTAGAAAATAAATTATGTATTAAAAAAAAAATTCTCAACTATTTTAAAACTTTGTCCAGCTCTACTAAAATCTAAATCAGGAAACCCTCTCCATCTTATTTTTCACCTTAAACAACCTACACCCATCCGTTTTATAATCGTCATTTAAAAAACATCAAACGTCCTCCCCAGTCTTCAACAGCCATCAGCGCCGACCCCTCATTTTTTTCACGATTCCACCTCCGTACTTTTGAAAGCCGTATCTAACGTAAAAACATTTGAAAAAACGAATGGCGATGGTGGAGGGAAAAGTCGAGGCAAAAAGATAGAAAAACGAAAAGAAACGGCAGCGGAAAAGATCGAGAAAGGAACTCGCCGGGTGAAGTGTCTCTAGGCCAGAAGCGGCGAGTTGAGCGTCACTAGAGATCCAGAAGGCGAGTGGACGAGCGCAGCGCTTCGGGGCGGAAGAAAACGACGACAAAGAAGCGCGAGTTGAGGCAGAAGTGAAGCTATAAGAAGACGGAGAAGAAGAAGAAGAAGACGACGAAGAAGAACTGCGGAGGAAGAAGCGCACGGCCCGGCAGAAGAGGGAGTTTAGCCCGACGGGGGAGGGTGCGGGAGGTGGGTGGGGGCACGTGGGGAGGGCGAGGAAGAGGAAGTCTCCCGTGGCGGGCGCGCCGGACTCGGATTTTTTGCGAGGGAGCGAATGGAAGGAGGGAGCGCCGGTGGGGTTGGCAGAACTGATGGAACGGCGGGTTCGCCGGGGGGTGGGTGGGGGGGGGCGGTTGCGACGGACGTAGATCTATAGGGGTGCCGGCAAAGGATAGGGGGGCCGCCGCCCAAGGCTTCAGAAGGCAGGGGTGCCTAATGCCGAGTGGACTTTGTTCAATCTCGAGATGACACACTGCTCACACGTACATCCACACACACACACACACATACATACTCGCAAACATTCACACATAGCACGTAGGTACACTTGGCGGAGCGAGGACCAACACGTCGGCCCGGCCAAGTCTGCGCGCACGTACATACTTTATACCGTTAGGTGTTACGGCTACGTAAGGCGATTTACGTCGGCAAGGTGATGTAACTAATTTCACGTTGGCCGGGCGAAAGCTTGGAAACCGTGTTTTCGAGCTCGCTTTTTGCCGGAGCATCGCTTATGGACGCGGCGGCGATCGCCGCGAAAGGCCGGCCGCTTATTTATGGATCCCGCGGAAAAGTCCTCGCGCATTGTGACGCGCCGGGGGCTAAATAATGATCCGCGCGGAACACGTGACTCATGTATAAATTTTAGATCAGCTCTCTCGCATTCCGCGCACGGAACGAGTCTAGCCCGCCGTGGCGAAGGGGGGAGAAAAGGTACGCCGCGTCTTCCTCCTTTCACGACCCGATTTGTTTCGTCCTTCGTTTTGTTTTGACTCCGTCATTGCCGATACCGCGGGAACGTCGTTTTCGTCGCGTGCGAACAACGACGATCAATCTCTTGCTTGTCAATCGATAAAGTGTTCTCCTTTTTCTTCTGGCTTCTTTTTTTTATATGGTCTGCTGATCTGATTGTTTGAACTTGGAGGTATCAATTGTTCTCAAGTTTTTGGAATATGATGTTTGTGATTGAATGCGGAATATCGGAGAGTACTCATCCACACATTATCGTGTTCATAGCTATAAGTGATTATTAGAATATAATTTGCTACTAAATTTTAATTAAAAAAATTGGGATCTATAAATTCATCATTTATGTGTTATTATACTCAATATTTGATTAAGATTGCTTAAAAAAAAACTTCACGTAAATTCAGTAAAATGGAATGTTTGAAAGCAGTACATTTTTCTAAAATTAACCATGTTGATTGATATTACCGAAAAGTTTCTCACTTTTCGAACTCCGAAGTACGTTTTGTTTTAAAGAGTATTTTGAAATTTGTATTTTCTTCTCCATCTCTTTAATTTTGTTAAATTTTAATATTTAGAAACTTCCCCGTTTTTACTTTGTTCGCAACTTTCACGTTAGCGATTTTGAGCTTGATTTTCGGCAAAGGATGAACTTGTATCTCCGCAAAGAATTACGTCTTGTTTCTCCCCTTCGCGAGACGGAAGATACGATGACTAATCAGAAGTTAATCTGCCGTGAGCACGTAGTTTTAACGAAGAGCAAATCACTTAGTTTTAATGGAGTGGCGTAACGCTGTCAATGTCAAAGTACTCGCTTGCTTAAGAACAAAATACGAAATTTAAACAATGGTCGCTGATCGTAAAAATAATCGTAAAAATAAAGCTCGCGATTAAAGCAGTCGATACGTCGTACTTAGTGCCTTTCTTTTGGCAATTGTTCTTCAATTTCTTTTAATTTATCGATCCCAATAACGGTAATTGAATTATCAAGCTGATCGCGCAACTGGTGCTGATTTTACATTTACCCAAGCAATTAATGAACGTTGAAAACTAAGGAAAGAAAGGATACGAGCGGCGCCGCGCAATATACATTTGCTGTTAATTTCTCAAAACGTTTTCAACGAAGGAACACTACGGCATTAAAATAATAACGTATGCTCCCGGGGAGTAAGACATTATAAATGTTTATTGTTTCTTCTTAATGAAGTTGCTAAAACTGCTATATTACTAATAATTTTTTCAAGAAAAGGTACACACCGGCAAGCCGCGCGCCGTGTTTGTTTGCTGATTTTTGTGTGCTCAGACATAATTATAAAGGAGTTCGTATTTATCGTCGCGAGAACGTAAAAATAACACGGCCTACAGTGGTTCTCAATTTAAATGCCGCGAATTCCACCTTTGATTGAAATTCCCAGTCATGGCACGACTTTTTCTGGATTTCCATTTACGTTACATTAATTACGACGATTAATCAGTTTCATATTTAATTAGTCGGATAATTAGGAAACGCAAAAATCGAATTGCGAGTCAGAAATCGAATAAATCCGTCGTTGCGTCGTTCGGTAATGAATTCATCATTCTAAATCTACTATACAAGTTAATATTAATAAATAGAAGATAATTTTCACTTTCGAGATAAAAATATTTGTCCACGACGGAATTAATTTATACAATCTAATCCTTATAAAAAAAAAAAGAAAAACAAAACTTTGTAATAAAAATGCATGATATTTTAGTACACAGCAATGACATTTTTAATGACAAAGCAACCTTTTTTATAGATTGTACATTTATATCTTCGTAGTGGAATAATACATTCAATTATATTTTTCTGAATATAATTAGGACAGAAGATTCTTTCTGCATGCAGTGACTTTAATTTTAGCCAGTTTAAAATTGAATACAATTACGGTCGAAAGAAAACGTCGATACAGATTTGCGCATTTTTCAAAGCAGATCCGCTCAGCGAATTCGGCGAAAACGGGAATGATGAAAAACTTTGTCAGACATCTGATAACATTTCAAAGAACGCGTAATTTCCCAACGGCCCGCGAGACCCCGCAAGACCATTGAGGTCATCCTGTGTCTTGCGTTCACATACATTTTCATGAGCGCACCTATAAGGGCGGAAAGCGACGAAAACTGTTTTCCAAGAAACACCGCCGCTTCTTTTTCCGGGCACCATTTTTTACCGTGTTAATGTCGAGGTATAATTGATAGCCCCGTGTTCCTCGGCCGGGACGCGTGACTCGATCTAAAAGTAGCAACATCAACATTTGGCAAAGGACACGAGAAGAAAGAGCATCGCAAACACCGGACACGTAAACACGTTGCTACGTAAACATGCTTTGTTCAATATTCTGCATTTACACCTGTTTGTTTTTGTTGTTCTCATCAGAAAGTATGTACTTTTCGAATAGCGTTTTAAATATTAGATAGACGTGTACAACACGAGTTTATCGTTTGAATTTGTATGAGTTTGTATGAATTTGTATGTGTCAGTTGTTGTTTTTATTGTCGAAATTTCAATAGTTTTAAAAATGTACTTAATTTTCATCTGCACGAGGAGAACAAATTCTATCGAATTGAAAACGTACTTGATATAGAATATCCGTTATTGAAGCAACGTAAAATGTGTTTAAATTAAAAATCCTTGCATATTGTTTTAAGAACCAGACGTAATATAATGCTTTGTGAGTCTACGCTCCAAGTGTCTATATACTTATAACAAACAAAGTAATAAACATATTTCGTACGTCATACAATCATTTTTTAATTTAATATTAACATAAATTATAAAAATAAATCGGTTTTAGACATACAAATTACGTTTTAACATTTGTTTTATGTGAATAAACAATAGAAGTAATATTCAATCAATATCCGATTGTGATTTTGATATAAAAACAAAAAGTTTTCGGTTCAATAGCATTTAAATATTGACAACATCTTGTTAATGTTATTCAGAACTTTTTTAATGTTCACGAACGTTCGAACGAACTCCAGCACAACGTCCACTACACGTTTGTGTCACGTACCAAAAACTTTTTTTTTATACAACAGCTAATTGACACAAATTGAATGTATTTTTTAAAGAAATTGTTATAAATTATCAGTCGAAGCCGTATCAAAGTAGTTGAGCCAGCTTGGCGGGGCGCTGGCTTTCTCGCAGGCTCCAGCAGAAGAAGCGGTCGGTGCGCACGAAAAATCTGGATCTTGGCGTATCCCGTTGCTCATTGCTGCCACTGATCGCCTTTTTACTATCGGTAGGACCTGAAGTGCGTGAGGCGGTCAGTCCGCCCGCGGCGAATTCCCATGTAAACCGTAGCCTCGCATTATCACGAAGGAGCCCAAGTACGCTCGGCGTTCTGTTTAGCTCTTAACTCGCGTCGCTCTTACCGCATGTGTGTGTGTGTACGCACATATACACATACACCCATGCGCACTACATACGTAAATACGTGAGCGCATGAATGTACATAAAAATGTGTTGCATTTACACGCACGTACGTGTGTGAGAATACATGTGTATCTATATATACGTTGCAGCTAGGTGAGCGTGCACATATGTACACATATACGTAGCCAAACGAGTAAAGCGAAACATAACTGGGAGCGGTATCAGGTCGCTCGATGTGTACCTTGCGGGTGCCACGTTCCCGTCTTCTTGAGCTTGCATGACGAGCGACTTATGAATTCAGACACCCCTCCTTTCGAGGTGGGGGAGGTCGCTTTCCCCACACCCACGCGCACAAGTGCGGTAGCGAAAAAAAAGTCATCCTTTTTCCGTGCCCCAACCCGTATCGCGATACAATTTTGTCCTGCTTTTATCACTTTTTATGTTCATCTTTCGTTTGTATTTATTATTTACACATGAATTAAATTTAACGAAGTTGGACAGAAGGAAAGGTTCATTAAACCGAGCCGAATGCGATGAACGAATTGCGAATAAATATCGTTATTTGTACCGTCATTTCTTTCGTTGCGATGCAAGACGGCTCGAAATATTGCAGTAATTATTGCGTACGCGCCGAGGCGGGGAATTCGTGACTAATAAACGGCGATAGTAGGTTTTTATTTCGACGAAAAACAAACAACCTCAATCGGCCGGATAATAATTAATGGAAATATGCAAATTGTGTGGATATTAAGTAAGTTACATCTGTTGTCAAATTATTCGCATGCTAAATCCTTTGAAATAAACTCGGGGAAATCTACAGTTTGAGACTATTATTACGGAGTTTAGCAGGGATTAATACTTAGGGTTGGATTAAAGACACAGGTAACCCGAGCAAATACGAAAAGCTCGCCAGCATTCGTTCATGGACCGATGTTTAAGTAACTTCTACAAGCGTAATAAAATGACGCTGGCTCACCATGTGCCGTCCATTTGAACTTTGTAAATTTAATTGTATTCAATGCTTTTAAAATTATAAATTTCATATTTTCGGCTAGTAGTTTTTGTATCATTATGAAATGATTTTTTTTTTTTTTTAGATTTGCTGTAGTATTATTTTTCAATTAGAATGTTGAGCGGTGTTTCTAGAAAGTATCCTAATTATAATAGTCCATTTTTAAAAGTTTCTTAAATCTTTTACAATTATTATTATTTCAGTTACAATTTTGATTATATTAATTTGAATTAAGTCAGTATGTTTTAGGCTGTTTGTTTAAAAACAAAGATATTTAATAACTAATTGTCGCGAAAAATTGTGTTGATTTAATGAAATCTTTTGACTGTCTTTTATTATTTAAAATATTATTAAATCATTTGCAATAAATTTTGTAACAATTAGTTTACATGTTTTTTATTTATTATGTTTAGACAAATGAACCAAAACAAGTAAAAGAAAAAATTTTTTGCCGTGCAAAATTTTACATTTTTAATGCAGTTGTATTTTTTAATACCTATATTTTAAAGTACAAGCAAATCATTCCGGATATATAGTGCCGGAGATTTCAGGCGAAGATACTTTAAGTATCTAATAACTAGACGAAACGAGATTCGGTCAGCTGATTAGATTAGCGGCGACGAAAAAAGAATCGATTGATTTTCGAAGCGTAACATTCGACGTGCCAACTGGGCGTGAAAAAGATATGGTGGGTATAAATGAATGATCATCGTAATTTAATCGTAATAAACGATTATTACGTAATGAATGGTCACGTGCGCGTTACATTATTCAAGCAGTCTAAAAAAAGCGGTCCCACGTCGTCACTATTTGATTAAAAACTAACGATTGCGCGATGTTTTATTGAAATTTCTGGTAATTTGAAAAACGTAATGGCCGAAAAAAAAGTTGCCGGCGTTTTTGTTTAAAAGCTCATTGCATAAAACATGATTTCAAAACTAATATCAACGCTCTGTAGCTCCGGTTTAAAAATACAGTTTTAAAAAACAACGAACCGAACATTAAATAAGCCACGAAGGGGAGTTATTTTATTAAACATTCATACAAAACGCAATTCAATTAAATTGCCGATGTGTGTCATTTGTTTCGATGGTCCGAGTTCATAATAATAAAAATCTGGCAACTGCCGAATTGCACGGTTTACGTGTTACATTCAGATGCAATTCGAATGTAAAATAATAAATACGAGAAATATTCGCTCGTATCCATCAAATTGATTTGCCGTTTTGTTGTAAGTGAAACTATATCGCTGATATTACAAAACATTAGATTGTATCAAAAAATTCTTCGGTCGATTCCAGAAAATCACTTTGAAGACAATTAATTACGAATTATGTGAGTTAATTTGATTTTTAGGAAATTGAATTACAATAAAATTAAAAAAAAGTCGGGAAATTAATAGTTTGCACTACAGAAACAAGTATCTTTTCTTTAGTAATATTTATATTTAAAGTTTAAATAATTAAAAATGTCTTAAGTTGTCACAATTTGAAATAAATTTTAGTGTCTGAATTTGAAAAGAATATCTCAATATGATATACTTTTTTTACGTTACGTTCACAAAATCAGAGCTTAAAACACGATTTAAACTTCAATTAAATACATTTTTTTGCTGAAACCATTATAATTAATTGACGAACTATGGATATCATTTTCTGAATAGTCACAAATTACTATTAATAATAATAAATACTATGATACAGAGTAATACAACATTTACAAACATCTATAAATAAATACAGTTTTTTAAATGCAAAACAAATTATATCCCAATACAATTATACGAATAATGATTTCGAACTGTTATTTTCTCCGAAATAATATATCTTCTTTCACCGTTTCGACAAACAGTATTTACCCCCGAAACCAGTAATAAAAGATATCTCACAATTTTAACAACCACGAAGAGAAAACTCCGAAATCGTCTATTGATCCGCACAGCATCGATCACCGAGCGAGCTGAGCAAGGCGAGCGAGTGTAAGACGTCAACACCTGAAAAAGCCGATAGCCCGAAAGCTCGTTGGCCGTAATAGAATGCTTCGGGGGCCTAATCACCATTCATTTCATAAATCCCCGTTTACTCGCTAAACCTCGGCGAACTTTTCACCGAAGCCGGGCAGTCGTCAACTTTTCATAAGGATCGAGGTCGAAAATTGCGGCGGCCCGAAAATCGGCTCGGGAGCGAGGTCTCGCGTTTCGGCTGGGGGCGGTCAAAGCGCAAGACGACGGCCGGGCTGGGTCTGGCGGTCGAAAATCTTTTATCTAGTTTCTCCGCGTGCGAGCGCGCGGCGCAAGCTGGCGTGGAAGCCCCGCGTCACACGTAGTGGGTACCTTCGGGTCCCCCCGGGCCGCACCCTCCCGCCGTGGCGTACCCTTTGACTCCCGCCTCGCCCCGCGGACCATCGGCCACCCATCGGCCCCTCGGCGTTCTGACGGTGACAGACCCTACCTTACCGCCGATGCGCCGTCGGGCTCCGGCGAGGCGCGGAGCGGGCGAACAGGAGGCGAGAATCTGCCCCCCGCGGCCCCGTCGCCCCGGCCCTGCCCCGGCCCCCGCCCCGCCGCGCCGGCTAGAGGGCAAGGAGGACGCGCACGGGTGAGCGACGGGAGGGTTGCCTGGTTGTGGCGCGAGGGAGGCAGCAGGGGGACGGGGCAGGCTTGGCCGGAGGGGGAGGGGGCGGCAGGGGGTTGGGGGGGGGGGAGCAGAGGGAGGGCACGCCGAGGTGGGGGGGTCGCCGTCG